>APFE031163380.1:0-10094 GCA_000404065.3 Pinus taeda | reverse complement strand
GTGTTGGTGTGTGTGTTCTATGTTATTGCAACAACGGATCAATCAAATTGCCAATACACAGAAAATAAGTGGAAAGACAGTAGAGAAATGCAGTAAGCAACACAAAGACACAAACAATTTTTAATAAGGAGTTCACCCTATTCTCCAGGGCTATGTATCCGGTCTAGCTTTCAGTGGTGGCCTTGTTTTATTGTGTCTTTAAGTAGAGAATTACAAATACAGGGACTCAATGCGAGTTCTCCTGAAGCAGGTTTACTTGGCAGGGTGGTTCTTGGATTCCCCAAGCCACTCGGAGTACACAGACTCTCGTTCTTCCTACCAACTCTGTGACCGTCGGTCTACAGTGGAAAGAGCCAACTGTGATGCTCAATCGAGACAGATTCCTCTATGGGAAGGCTTGAATCTTCAAGCTCTCTGGTGCTCGATGTTGCCTGTGGTCAGCTCGGCCCTCTGTCTCCTCTACTTGGCTTTATTGTGCTCTGTGTTCAGTCCTCCTCTCTGGGTTCACTGTTCATTATCTCTCTTGGTCGCTTGGACTCTTCTCTATTCTTCTTTGAATTCAACTGTCTATGTTCATGGATTTAGCCATTCGATCCCTATGCCTGTTCAGTTCCTCTCCCGCCTACGTCAATTCACCTTCTGCAGCTGTGCTTGGAGTTCCCTGTTCGGCATCAGCATGAACGCTCGGGAAGTGGCCACGTGTCTCCATCTAACTGGTGCCAGCATGCTTCATTGGTTTGTTTCTTCGGTTATGTCGTGGATACGTTCTTTCTCCACCGTGGCGGTCAAACGGATTCCAAATCCCTTTAAATCGCGGCTTAATTCTCTGTCAATTCCGCTTCTTTCATCGGGCGCAATCTCAATCGTCCGATCTGGGCTCCTCCAGATCCAACGTCATACGCACGTCGAGCGCGCTTGACTTACTCGATCAATAGCATGTGATCACGGCGGTTTTTCTCTCACCTTCACTGCCATGCGTCGATCCCTGAGTGGGATCGCTCCACTCTCCTCCAAAACCTCTTACCGTTCAAGGGCGCCCCGATCAATACCGCTGGTTTCCGAGAGCGCGGGTCCTGCCTTTGTCCTTTAGCGCTTTTTGCTCTCCACCAGTGGTTCTTCGGCTCCCAACGTAACCGAGTGCTTTAGGCTCTTCCATTTTAGCCATTTTCTCCCGCGCACTAATCGTGCATCAAAATCGCCTCCTTTTCCCAATCCGGGGCTCCCAGGGGCTGTTTTGATCTCCTGCATGGTCTCCATGGGCCTCGATCAGCGTGCTTTGACTGAGGTCCTCGTCGTTCCATGTTGGTGGCCATTGCCACTGGTTCAAGGCGTTTTTGATCGCTGTTTTGGAATTTTTCAAGGATTTCTTCAACTCGATACAGTCAAGGTCCTTGACAGTCTTTTGTGGATCCGATTCGAATCAATAATGCAGGAGGGAGATTAAACACATAAATTATAAAAGTGTATATATGCCAAACCAGTCAACCTGGAATCATTTTCCCCATTTATGAACGTATATATGTATATTATAGTGTTGTTGGAGTACTAAGCCATGTTGACTTGCTTAAAGTAATATGTTGAAGTCTTTCAAAGGACCAAGATCAAAGCACGCTAACAGAGTTAGATTTGTTTTATTTGTTGCCTTGATAGGAGCCCACACCATTATAGTCTCAGTGAGCTAGAGCAGGTTCTCTTGGGAGTTTTCCTCGAGAGAGTTTTCACCAAGAATAGTTCACCCGAGTGGGGAGAGTTTTCACCAAGAATAGTTTTGTCAAGAATGGAGTTTCTCCCAAGGAGGATAATTCTAGGATGATGTGGACCTTAGAACCTCCAAAGCCCTTACTCACCATCATGGAAAAGTCAGGATGACTCAACACCATGGTGAGGTGTGGAGGGAGATAATGTGGGTTGGCATGGTTGGTGGATGAGACAACGAAAGAGGTGATGTACCCCAACAGATAAAAAAGTTGTGCAAGGAAACAAAGGGCCAGTTGTTGCGGGGGCGGGAGGGGGCTAAGGCCTAACATGTGGTCATAATGTATGAGTGGATAACACTAAGAATCAAGGGTTTAGTAGGTGGGGTCATGACATACATTCTTGGTGATTTAGAGTGAGGTACCTCATAGTTTTCTTCGAGGTGTTTCTCACCGTGAAAGGTTCTTACAGTTAGATTTTTCTTCGAGATAGTTCTCACCGAGAAAGGTTCTTGTGAGTCAGATTTTTCTCTGAGATAATTCTCACCAAGAAAGGTTCTTATGAGTTGGAGCTTACTCCAAGACAATTCCCATAGAGAAGGGTTTTCTTCTGAGAGGGATTTTTCCATGAGAGAGTTCCACCGAGAGGAGTCTCATCCAAAACTTGGGTTATCACTGAGATGGAGATTTTAGCGAGATGGGTTCTTGGCAAGAAGGTTTTTCAAAGGAAATGAATTGACGGGCCAAGGGAAACCTCCGAGATGGTTATTTTTAGGCTGATGTGGTCTTCGAGGGGCACACACCTACCTATCCTACATGCATTGTGCATGCCTAATGATGCAAATCCTCGATGAGTTACTACATGTTCAGTGTGAATGAGTCAACATCTTGAACACACACAAATACACACACACACACACATATGAGGACCTCGACCATGAACGGGTCCACAATTAGTACACCAATGTCAAATAGCAAACAAGATGTTGATTGGGATGGCCACATAACTAGAGGTCGGATCAAGAAAAAATGTATATCACTAGAATTTTCTCAATGAGACGAACACAGTGATATCTTCCACTTGAATTTTTGAGGTAGTTGAAAAAGGTCAAAAAATTTAGACCCCATTTCCATAACGCTACCTTGGGTCTAAGGTTAGCATAGTGACCACCTTCCTCTATCCTATATTTGGGGTGGGATTAGGAGGGGGTGAATTACAAGTACTTCTACATGTCTCCTGAAATCCTTGAAGATTTCATGGTCTAAAAATTCCTAGATAGGAAGATATAGCAAAAATACCAAGATGGCCTGTTTAAAATTTATTTCATGATTGTTCACGAACCCTAATTCAAGAGGATATAACTCTAAAATATAGTGAACCAAATTCTAAAACTTGAACCAACTATCCCTTAGGATTTCTCCTTAATATAGTCTAAGTTTCATTTTTTGAAGCTTTACAAAAAAAAAAAAAAACAAAAACAAAACAAAAACAAAACAAAACAAAAAACAAAACAAAACAAAACAAAATAATAATAATAATAATAAAAATAAAAATCTATAGTGAAAATGTTGAATTGACCTGTTTGAGGCTGATTTTTGGAGCATACAGAAACCCTAACTTTGAGAATATATTTGAAAATATAGTGAACCAAGATCTATAATTTGACTAGATGTTCAACATGACTTCACCTCAATGTGGTCCAATTTTCATGGTTTAAACTTCATAGAATTTTTTTATAGTTAAACTGTCAAACTAGCTTATATGAGACTGATTTTAGGACCATATACAAACCCTAATTTCGTTGGAGCATATTTACGAAAATACAACAAAAAAATATTTGCAATTTGAACTAGACATTACCTGATATGTCTTCTAACAATTCTCCAATTTTCACCATCTAAAACCTCCCCAAAAGAAAATATAGCTAAAATGCCACAATTACTTGTTTGAAGCAACAAAACCCTAGGATCATGAGCTCTATTACCAAATGTTATGATCCTTGTGCCTTAAAAATCATAAGGAACCAATAATTACAGTCTTGTTTGGGGGGAAAACCTCATTTTACAATAAACAAAATGTACAAGATGGTATTTGATGATCGTAATACTAGGTCTCATTAGTATGTATATAGGAGACAAAGGGTACATTTATAATAACATGAGACCATGATGGGTTCTAGCCTACATAACAATATAATAATATAAATGTAATCACTCGATATCTATAGTTCAATAAAGCTTTTTTCAGTTAGCATGGGCTTATATAGGACTTAACAGAGTAGAAGAGGTTGTGTAAAAGAAATGATGGGATATGAACATTTCCACCCAAGTAAGGGTTTTATTTTATTTTAATTTTAAACTAATTTATATCTCTTTAATTTTTCAAAGAATATTTAAATATACCTTCTAATAGCTAGCTCCATTTGGATTCATATAAGAGATAAACAATGGTTAGTTCTCATGACAATTTTAACTAATCTCTTTGGAATATTAGAGGATATTAAGCTTAGGCATGCCTCAAGATTCTTCAAGATTATGCTAATATGTAAATAACAATTGATGTTTACATCTAGGAGGTACTTAGACAACCAATATTACGAAAGGGCTAACTATTTTTTTTCAATTCTGCATAGTTCAAAATGGTGAAGTTATGGTTATCCTACATATAAATATATATTCTTATAAATCTATTCAAAGCTACAAATGCCCTCATCTTGTGTGGTTGTGGAGATTTAAAGGTTTAAAGAATAATAATGGTATTATATTAGAATGACACCACAAACAATGATGCACACTATCATGCACTAGAAAAAGTCATGTACATAACAAATACACATTGGGTCAATGAAAGTGTAGTGTGTACAAGCTTTGAACTAATTTTAAACAAAGGTTTTATGAATATAAATTCAAGGTCAAACATATGATACCATGGCATTCATTGGCAAGGGATACAACCAATAATTTCTCTTTTTTTGTATACATCCTAATGGCACAAAGGGAGAGAATGTAAGGTCAAAGAAATATGCCCCGCTGTAGTATTTATTTTTTCTAATGCAAACATTAACAATTGGATCTTATGACTAGGTTTAGTTTTGTCTACTTCCTGGTCTTAATGTTTGTTATTTCAAGTTTTACCTATTTTCTTTATGTTTATTTCTATTTGTCTCGAGCACTTTTTGTTGCACATAGTGTTATCATTGATGAGAACAAGATGCCATTGATGCAAAGGTTTGTCTGAGATAACAATAATATTATTCATGATGCCAAAGGAAGCAACAATACCCTGTAAGAAGCAATACGACAGTTAGGTCTCTCACAATATCTCATCAAGTGAAGTTAAAGGAGCTTGAAGTTATTTGAGTTTTTGATGTATTTATTTTGTCCTAATGATCCCATAAATGGTATGGTTGCAAAGGTCATTGATACCTTTCCAATGATATATCCTGCTCTAAAAAAACTGTTCCCAAATGAGAAGTTATGGTTGTTTGAAAGTTAAGTATTAATTATTATAGGGAAAGAACCCACATTTTTAATGCATTAAAGAGTGTACACCTTTCGAATGCATCCAAGGTTCATTGATAAAATCAACGATGAATCTCAATAGAACTTGCATGACGTTTAACCATTAAAAGAGTATGCATCTTTTGACTAATAATATGACTCCGAGAATCAAATGAAAAGTTGGATTATGGATGATGTCAGGAATTGCATAACATTTAATGCATCTCTCTCACCCAATAGAATGATGATACGTGGACACCTGCATAGCTAACCTTGCCACCATGGATCAATCAAGCATTGACATGTGGTGCATCATGGTAGGATGAGAAGACACTATTAGTACAGTCAGCATAACACATCAACTAATGACTTCATCACAATTGATATGGCATCACCATAGATCGCAACGTGGTAGGCAGTTTCAGCAAGTTTTGATTGGTGAAAAGTATGAATGTGGGTTACATGTGGCACTCCTCATAGGTTGTGATGTGGCATGATGATGTCATGTTGACATCATCACATAGATGACTAGGGACCCGTAAGGGCTCAGTCATGTGGAATGGGCACATGGACCTTGTGCCTTTAAAGCTTGAGAGTATGGTCATATTCAATGATCGTACGGTGTAAGTTCCAACCTTTAAGGCATGGACATTGGCCCATGGTTGGATAAATTATCCCTAAGACCACATACATATATGTGCGTGTGTGTGATTGAGCGCTTGATCAAAACATCAATCGTGATTCAAAACACAACCTCTGTGGTTGTTAGAGTTCATTGGTATTTGATTGGTTTTGGTTTCAAATCAGGCGAGCGAGAGATGAATTCTCTTTTTATTTTTTTGCTTTCTCAAGTCTACAATGACAAAGTAATATGTAGTATTTATTTGGCTTTGCAGGAAATTATCGCACAGTGGACAAGGAGTATACAAAGTCATAACATGGAAAGCCTCGTACAGTGACTCAACCCATGGTGGAGAGGGAGTATACATAAGTCTTAATGTTGGAAACCTCGCATGGTGACTCAAATCATGGTGGACAAGGCATATACATGAGTTGTAACATTACAAGCTTTGGATAGTGAATCTACCCCACGTGGATAAGGCGTAAGTATTAGCACAACAAGAAGCCACAGAGGATGGGCCATGTCGATTGGTGGTATGTTCATTGGATATATACACAGTATTTTCCAAAGTTCGAAATATTCATTGACATGTGGCTTGCACGACCCCCATCATTGAACCAAAGCATAACTACATTATTATTCGAGGAGATGGTCGAGTAAGGACTATCATGTAGCACATTTGGCTTGGAGTTTGTGTTGTGCCCACTGAGACCCAGGTTTGAGCCCTAACAAATGTCAGGTCAAATTTGTTTTTTAAAATGCCATATATTTCATTTTATCGAACATTTAGTAGACCAATGGTGTACATTATGTAGCATCGATGTTGAGCATTTTGTAGAAGACCGCGTAGAAAGGGGAAATCTATAGAACCATTAATTTATTATATAGTTTTATATGTGTTTTATGAGTTGTAGGGTCATTATTGGTCCAAATTGGATTCCAGAAGAAGCTCCATGATTAGGGCTCTGGGGTGGTTGCATATGAAGGCATGAAATGCATTATTGAAATAATTTTGATGGCTAGAGTGTATATTACATGGTTTTCATGGTTCATGATCAGGATACACTAGTTTTGGATCTCAAGTAAAAACAGGTTCCAAGAAGGAGTTTGTGTGATCAAATTGATGAACTAATTGGAGCAGAGTATGGGTAGCAGTATGACAACTAGTCACAATGATTGTAGTGGCAGTGGTAGCAAGTTGTGGCAATAATTGTGGTTGCAAATTGTGACGGTGAGTGTAATGACAATGTCTGCAGGTTGTAGATGTACTTATGGTTCAGCAATTGATAATTATAAATGATGACAATGGATCTAGTTTGAAAATGATTTGAAATAGAGGTCCACAAGGAGTTGAAGAAGGAGGCGGGTGCCTCCATCGAAGTTGGAGCTTGAATCAGGTTGGAGCCTAGAGCAAGTTGGAGTTTTCTCATCATCGAGGTTGGTTCCTTAATCAGGTTGTAGCCTGCAATGAGTAGTTGCTTGAATTCTTTCAAGGTTCATGCCTCAATTAGGTTATAGTCTATTGTAATTGGCATCTTGCATATCTTGGGGGTGGTTTCCTCCAATTGGTCAGAGTCTTCAAATCTATGTAATGATTTCAAGCATTTGAAGAAGAATTATTTATGGTTTTCTCTTGTATGGGTTTCCATGTAAAAGCTTGTGTCTCTTTGTGTTGTGATGGCTTCTTGATGTGTTATTGATGCAATGGTAGCTTTATGATACATTGTTCTATATGATGATATGATGTTTATGGTTATGGTTAATTTCTATATTATTATTTGATAGTGAAAAGTTATGAAATGATAAAATTGCTCTCATGCTAATTCACCCCCCCCCCCCCTCCCCCCCTCTTAGTATGACCTTTGGGCCAACACTTTTCCTCTTTATGGCTATATTTTTGGATGTCTTTCATGGCAAGTTTTCATATTTGAAATTCTTCTCCTCGATCCATCACATTGAAATTCCATATGTTGAGTATTTTTGCTTGTAGCCTTAGCTTGTGGCATTTGTCTTCATAGCCTTTTTTTGTATAAAATTCATGTAATCTCATAGTTGAATTTTAATATAATTATAAAGCATTTCACAAAAAGAAAAAACAAAACAAAACAAAACAAACAACAAAACAAACAACAAAAAACTTATATTCAATCAATAAATTTGCTTTCGTGTATAATAACTCATTGCACTATTGGAAAATGAATAGTAGGTTTATATAAGTCATAATAAATATTAGCTCAAATGTAAATTCAAAAGTTGTATCATCAAATTAGACATTCTCTACAATTTTCGTTATTATGTCATAAGTGATGACATTTTTTAAATCGTGTTCATAAACATCTATTTACCCCCAAGTTTGTATGCAGTAACACGCCATTTCTTCTCCTTTACAACAGTTAAGTGAAAGAACATTAGATTACAATATTGAACACACATATGACACATTTTTATTCGAAAGAAAAAATTAAATCAACTAAAAAGAGATATTTATCTGCATCTATCTAATTATTATTTCAAACCATGTGTGGGCTTAAATAATTCACTATATATCATCTCAATAATTTAGTATATGGTCTCCCATATTTTAATTCACTATCAATAACATTATTGATTGAAGCATGTACGTAACACTAATGTATGTAACGCTAATTATTGAAATGTCACCAAAACTCCATAATTTTATGTTTTCTTCTTTTCATTTGTGTTCTCTCTATGAAAATGATGGTCATATGCATACTTTGAAGGGTGCAAGTTTATATTTTATTTATAAAGATTTCAAACACATGTGATGTATATCATAATATAATTATTGATTAAAAAATTATATATATATATTATTATATATATATATATATATATATATATATATATATTTCAAAACAAAATAATAGTTTTAATAATTAGAATATTACCCTTATTTATGGTATTTAAATGCAATTTCATGTAATTATAATTATTTATATATTTCATCCCGAAAAATTAATATATACAATTTCTTGTTGGCACATCTCGTAGTGATGCTTAATATCTTTACATGCCTTTTAAGTTTTAATCTTTATGTAATATTTCATTTCTATGGTATGTATTCTTTTACCTCCTCATTAGTGCAATAATTTGGTCAATGGAAACCATTTGGTAGCACTTTTTCACAAACAACCAAAAAAACTCTTATTCATCTCTTCTATTTTATTCCAAGTCTCTCTCATAGATGTACTATTCACAATATCTTGTTGCATTTGAATTATTTGATATAAAATTATATATTACTTTTATCTCATTGCAATTTGTACATGAGCCAATTAAATAATTATAATGAGATGGTATCATGAAGTACTAGATAAGTGTACTTTATTGATAATATATTGAGATGATCAAAACTAACTGTATTTTCCATTTTATATATAAGATATTTGTATAATCGTCTATGATTAGCTACTAAGATGCAACACTCTCCATTCATCTTTAACACCTTTATTTCTTTTTTATTTTTCTATATTTTTGACCTTTTACATACATAAGTGGTGCATTAATCTGAAGTGAGTTTATGTACACAATTAAAAAGTTAGAAAAAATCTAAGATAACATATCTCTCTGCTTGAGGTTTTGTTGGTTATGTTCATTATTTTACAAATTCTTTTAATTATTTCATGTACATTTTTTTAGAAAAATATCCATCAAGTACTCAAAATACCACTATTTTAATTTCACCTACTAGATGCAGTAATATATGTGCTTGAATATCCATTAAGTTTGAAGGTGGTTTATTCTCCATGGTGTAAGGAATTTATGCAATCCCATCTTCTCATTATCAAGAAACAGAATCAACTTACATATATTCAAATCAATATGAAATACAACATAATGAGGTCATTTTCAATATTGCTTAGTGTATCTATTTTGGAATAGAGCTTTCATAATTTTAATTTAGTTGTCAATAATTATTAGGTGGATAGTAGGGATTTAACCTCTGGGAAATATTCTAAAATATTCTTAGTAGTAGTCATAGATCAAAAGTTGAAATTTATCTCAAAAGTAGTTATGCATTTTCTTCCCTTTTAATTAAATTGATTAATTAAAAAAATATCAAATGAATACGAGTTATGGCTTTTGGGGCATGTGATATTATTAACCTGTGATATTGTAACAAAGTCTATTTACAGGTTAAGAATTTATGTAGTAAAGTGGGTGTGAATCTCCATGGTTATTGAATCTTGTCACATGTTTTTTAAAATGTATACATATGTTTAATTCATATATTGATTTTTTTTATAATTAATAAT
>APFE031163357.1:115265-129316 GCA_000404065.3 Pinus taeda | reverse complement strand
AACAACATATACAATGCATTTCTATTAATAGATTATGCATTACAACAAATGAATCAGTTCAGATGTAGAACACAGGTTAAAGCGACATGCATTACAAGTGTTAAAGATCAGTCTTACAACAGATACAATACATGTGTGAAAACATGTTGGCTCTTATTATATAAATAAGTGTAAGTTCCAATCATACAATACATCCATGTAAACCTGCTAGCCCCAACAGTGGAACATTACATCCACATAGACCTGCTCCTCCAAAGAGATGAACTAGCTCCGTGCAGTGGAGAATACTTTCCAAAATCTTTCCAAGAATATCTTATCAGAAGCTTGGATGACCAAAAGCCTCTACAATGAGTTATGAGGGACTATTTATAGCAAAGGGTGGGGTGATCCTTGACATTCCCCTTTGTGACAGTTCAACTACCCTCATGACTCTTCACCTACTCTATGACTGTTACATCCAACTATCGACACTTGAATTACACTTGACATGACTCAAAATTACAATAAACATGTACTCATGTGAGACAACATGGCTTGAGAAAGCCTTGGAAGACTCACTGACACTCAGTGCACTGTGATGAGACAAAATCTTTAACATGCTTGTGATGGTGAAGGTGGTGTGATGATGCCAAACTTGGTCGTCCATGATGGTGTGTATGCACCTCATGGTGACATCTTGCTGAAGCAAGCTCTTTTCTTTGTTGCAACTGGTGCATTGGTTCCGCCCCTTCATCCAACTCGTCTTCTAGCATGTGCATGGTATTCTTGGGTGAGGCTGAATCGACAACACACTGATGCATAGTGTCCATGCTAATCTTCAAGTGTGTGCTGGTGGTCATGCACATCAACTTGTCGAAGTACCTATTCAGCTCCAATTGTACTTGCTTCTTATCTTCGCTTTGGTGAGAGTGTTGCATGGGTTGGGTTGCATGCATGTGCACAATGACATGCATGCTGCTGAATCCCTTGCATGCAATCAACAACACTGCTCACCATGTCAGCTGTTGGGATGGATCTTTAACTTGTACAGATGCAATTTCATCTGTTAGTGAATGTTGCACCCTCTGCTGTTCTTGTTCCCACTGCAGCTCATTCGTCTGTCTGTGCAGCTTCATGTTCTTCCTGAGTTGTTGCTTCAGCACATGCAACTCCTTCTCTGTTCCATTCTATGTCTTCACACGATCTTCATATCACTCCATAACCTCATAGCCTGAGTCTCCAAAGTTTATTTCATTATCAATGGATCTGCTTGATCTTGCAACTTTGTTCCACCTCTTTGTTGTCAACAAACTTCCTCTTTCATTCATTACATCTTCCACATTCAATGCATTCACTGCATTCGCTTCATTCGATATGCTGCCTTCAGCTACTGTTCATGATGCTACTTGCTATGATATCTTGATGTTTTTGTCGACGAATAACTTGACATCTTCATGAGTAGGCAAGCTCATAGACATTTGATCGACTACGTCTCCAAGTGTGCTTTGAATGTTGTCTTCGACTTCGCTCTCTTGGAAATCATTGTACCTTCACTACTGAGAGGCAGATGAACACATGCATTACTTGGAGACATAGCAACACTCATGGCAAGCAATCTGTCAGTCGAAAATCAAAATGAACTTGAGAACTAACTTGCAACATACCTGTGTGACTGATCATGAAGGTTGCACAATTTTGGTCGGGAGGTTGGGAGACTGACTGCCAAGACTGCACAAGGCACAGTCTGGGTTGTTGGGAGACTGAATGACTGCAGGAACTATGCAATGCACAATCTAGTTTGGCTGCTGACTACTGAAATTGCATAATGTGCAATCTCAGCTGGAAATGGTTACAGGATCAGTGACTACATTGCGTAATTTTCTTGGCCAACAGTCACTGTCCCTCAGGATTGCACAATGCGGTCTTGGTGAGGCTCTTGGTGGGGCAGAGTCCAGGCCGAGGTTGGCCAGACTCGCCGACGGGAAACTGCAAGTGAATGTGAGTGTAAATGCATGCTGATACTGAGTGTAAGCATAAGTGAATGTGAGTGTGAATGCATGCTGATACCAAGTGTAAGCATAAGTGAATGATCATGCATGTAAATGGTGAATGACAGATTCAGAAAATGGGACAACATGCATGTCGGTGAGGCAAGTCGCCGAATCGACGACCATTCGTGAAAAATAGTTTCATGCATGCGAAAACATTGAGATGTTGACAAAAACTGAAACAGTGCTAGGACAAGCTAATATACATGTAAAAGACAACAAGAATTCAAAGAAATCAAGCAAACAATACTCATACAAGTGAAAACACAAAAAGCGACAGAAACACAATACAAGGCATGGGAAGTGGGCTTACCCCAAAACAGCTAAGTTGAATGTGTCAACTGCACCTAGGTGTGATGTGGGATGTCAGAGCTGCAAGGTTGATGTAAGGAATGAGCTCTACAACGTCCGGTTGATGAGTTTTGATAATATCGAGGTTATGATGTGCATGCCACAAATCTAGGGAAAGCGACACTTGGTGGGAGGTTTCTGAAATGATCCTTGCATGTAACCTCCAACTACTAAACATAGATCCCTGAAAGAAGGGATTCCTTTGCATGCTATATTGGGAGAAGCAACCCATGCATGCAAGTCCATTTTTCTCGGTCCCAGAGGGAATCGACCAACTCAGCTGCACATTCAGGAGGCTGTTCAGCTTCTTGAAGGAAATGCACATTTTTAGCTGGGAGTTGGGCTGACTGCCCAGGAGATTTGCACAATTTTTGTGCGGAGAAGCTGACTACTACCAAGATTTGCACAAATTATGGGCTGAGTAGCCCTACTGGGAAAATTGCGCAATTCCTGCTGGGAGTCTTGACTGGCAGGATTGTGCAATCCTGGAGCCCAGCAGGCTGCCATATAGGATTGCGCAATTTATGGAGGGAAGGCTGGTTTCCCTCCAGAAATGCACAATTTTCTAGGGGAAAGTGCTTAGCATATAGTGGAACCAAGTCTAGTTGAACAGCCTTTAAGGGGAATGCATCAAGCTTTGATCGATAGGTTGCCTTTCTGCAAGAAAAACACTAAAGTTCGTGAACTTGACGAAGTGAGGAAAGATATTGTGAAGGTTGGAAGGGAGGCTACAAAATGAAGCTAAGACAAAATTTATGAGGGTGGTTATAGCCACACAACACGGCTGTAGGATTGATCCTATCTTCATCTCAGGCTGTGATATTGTATATCTAATCTAGATCATCATCATCTTCCACAAAGTTGCGAACAGGTTTAGTATAACGCACTCCCTCGGCAGGGTCTAGTGGTACTATAACCTAGAGTGACTTCGTTTCACAAGTCATATTCCACTTCTTCAAGTTGATTACTACATCCATGTCAAAATCTCAGTCAATCCCTAGTAGCACAGGGTATGGGTTACTATCACCCACTATTTCAATGACCTCAAAGTCAGAAAACAAGCTTGCACCCTCAATGTCTATCGTTATACCATATAAGTGCCCCATAAGAATAATATTCTATTTATTAGCCATGCAGAGTTGGATAGGAGATCACTGTAGTGAAGACCTCTCCATTCTCTCCCATGTATGCTTAGACAGGAAATTTGCATCAGATCCTAGATCCAAGATTACCTGGTCCATTTCATATTCTCCTATTTGTGTGGTCAGCCTCATCTCGCACCCCGTTCGCTTCTTATGCTTACCAATTTTTCTCATGATGCATTGTTTAGCATGGGTCTTTTCTTTATTCGTGCACTTTTTGATTATCTCTTGCAACCCTTCTACTTCTTTCTTATCACACAACAACTTCATACAAGTATTTAGAAAAGTAGCTAACACTGAAGGATCTACCTCTTGCGTCATACCAGTTTCCACGTTTTATCTTGGCTTCCTGAGGTAGAGGCCTCAGTGAAGTTCTTCTTTGTTTCCATGAAGGTCTCTTTAGCTCGATTAAGATCAAAGTCTATTTCTTTCTCGATAGCCTTGTGCACCCACCCGTTAGTCTCAGGCTACTTTCTCTTATTTGCACCAGTGACCATACAACTTCTTGTTACTATATTTATGCTATGATCTTCTTTGCGGGGCTCCACCCTGATCATCTAGATGTTCTGTGTAGGTTGCTGGGACTGCGTCTTCTTTTCTTCCATATTATCTATAAGGACTGGAGATTCCTCTATCACATGGTTGAACTGTCTGCAATATTGACATGATAGATGCATTGGGTTTTGGCAGTCTCACATGAAGTGTCCTGCTTCACCACAGTTATAACAGATCACTTGTCCACAACCTCTACCAACCCCTTCTCCTCTTCCTCTTCCATGACCTTGCAATCCTCTTCACATTCCTCCCACACCCTACACTTGAGGCTGATTTTCTGCCCGCATGGGGTAAGTAGGGGTTCAATCCATCATTAGTTCATAACTCTTACAATGGAATTCATCATGACCTACAAAATTACAGAAATTGCAAAGCAATTGTTGGGGGGTCTGTACAAATTTCTGTAGTAAATGGAAATTATCAGTTGCATGCTGTCTTGTAACCTGACAAATCATGCACCATGGCGCAACTCCCATGCTCCACCCGACAGTATTCTTTGGTTTCAGAGGAACATGCCTTCCCCCAATAAGATAATTATGATAAATGGGCAATGGTTTTGATCGTGCCCATGGCCCTTGCATTTCAAGCACCAGAGTTTAGCGCACACCTCAGGCTAGGCTTCCTTTGCTTTCTTCAGGCTCTGCAACCCCAAGCGCAGGCTTTCTAGCTGTGAGTGAATCTGTTTGTATCATGTATGGGTGAGGCTTCCAGTCTCATCGTGATTTCTAAGGCTTCTGCTTCAATTGCTATATTTTGTTGTGACATCAACAATCTTAAGTATGGAAAGAGCGACGCAATATACCAGTCTCGATGCTGGGAATATGTAATCACCATATTAGCCTGCCTGATTAGGCATTTCAACCTCTGATCAAAGTCCCAAGATGACTCATCTATCCTTTGTCAAAATTATTTGAACTCAGTTACCGAATATGTCTCTAACTTAGGCTTTCTAAATTCTTTATTCAGTGCTTCCTGAGTCTCTGCCAACATTGCGTTGGGGTGATTTGCACAATACTTGATATACCAGGTTAAAGCTCGGTCTTGTAAGGCCATGACCAGCTACGCTTTCTTGATGTTATAATCTGTAATCTGCTATTCTGTCCATACAAATCATGCAACAAACTAGAATTATTCGGGGTCTTTGATGCCTAACCCTTTAAAAACCGACATCTTCATTGCGTTCGCCATGGTGAATGGTGGAAGTGGAGGTGGAGGTGGAGGTGAAGGTGTAGGCGTATGATGTGGAGGTGGAGGTGGAGGTGGAGTGGATGGATGAGGTATTCTTGGGATACCCTACTTAATCAACTATACTGCACTTCGTGGTGTAGTTAGTACCATCCCTTTGTCGTCACTAGATGGGGATTCGATCAGTGGACTGTACTCTGATATGATTCCTTCGTTTCTTCTAAAGAATTAACCACTTCACGTAGCTCCAAACATCAAGGTAATTACATAACCCTCTTTTCACATAAGAACCTTTTAATCCACGTTTTCAATGATTTCAGATACTTACCTCACAGTCCCTTGAAGAGCCTACGTTCCACTTCGCTATAGCTGATAGTTCTATCGATTGCGAACTCAGTCACAAAAATTCCAAGTGTAAAATCAATCCAATGATCCACGACTTGCGCGATATTCTCTTTGATGCTTCTAGATGTCACACCAGTTCCAGTGTCCACACTATAGGTCCATTGAGCCTCCACATCCCTTGACTATATGCTAATCTAGACAACCATTCATGTAGTTTATCAGGGAAGAAAAAAAAGAATGCTTCGGTCTCGTCTATGTACAAATATCTCTGCAGCTGCTGCTCCTTGGACAATTTAGGGCTTCTGTTCTCTTGAGCTGCAAATTGGTGCACTTTTTGGTTAATCCACTTCTCAATCTCTTTCATCATAAGGAACCACTTATTCGACATCACACATCTATTAGATATATCTCGGTCCCGGAAACAGAACCATTTGTTGGCTTAAGGGGGCTTGACCTAGGTTCAGATTCATTCGCGCCAACCAACAAAACCCTAACTACTGACCCTTTCTGTAACAACTTGATAGCGCATGCCATAGTCTCACCCAAAGAAGTATTGGGGGATGCTAGAACCAAGTTTCTGCATCCAGAGACCATGTGATGTGTATTTTGAATCCCTTATAGCTCAGATATGCCTTCATGCAGATCTATACCTTCCTTTTTTCCAAGCCTGCAACTTTATCTAATTGACCTTTAGGTCTTCACAAAGGTACCCGATCATGCTTAGCAGATAGAAAAGAGACAGATATACTAATTTCGCTTAATGACTGGCAACCCTAGATCTTCCCTCACGCAAATTTATTCGTCCAAACAATTATCATAACATATCTAGTTACTCTCTTCATGAAAATAGTTCATTACTTATTTCATGCATAGATATTAAAGATTCAATAGATTCACGCAGTAGAACACATTCATTTATAGGAAAAAACTTACAAAAATAAGATACATTAACTCAAGAATATATCAAGAACAGAGCACATATGCAATTTCTTCAACCCAAAATCATCTTTATTAGATTCAACATTCAATTGATAGACTTTTCTATGCTGTACACCTAGCTGTATGGGTCTGCCCACTTAGCTGCGGACTTGCCAATGTCTCTGCGCACTCAGCTGCAGGAGCCTTCCCCTTTTGCCTAAGTACAGGAAACCGAGCTTTCCTACCTTAGTACTTTTCCCTTATACTTGTTCTTCACCAAAATTTGTCTTTCTAAACTTCATATGACTCAAATATTTATAGCCTTTCTATTACAATACCATGGCTCATGGCCTATGGGTAAATCTCAAAACCATCCTATCACTTACCCATAGTAGGGGCTAAAGCCCCTTTAACTCTTACTTGACTTCGTGCTTTGCTTGCACACTTCAGAGAGACTTTACCTTCTTTCCAAAATTCTAACCACAAATTGATTAAACTAACAAGAATTGACCCTAGGGACCCTATCCCAACAGTATTTAAATACATGAAATCATAACATCATATATGGGAAAACTGTCTACTCTTTGTATTAATAGATATTGAGAGAGTTAAAACCAAAAATAGGAGTTGATCTTGTAGAATATTTTCCGAAGTTGAATTGTCCATTCCTTGCCACAAAGTATGCCTCTATGTCACCCAAATGCATGGAATAATGAATCTCCAAGCAACAACATGAGGGTAGAATCAATCTCTAAAATCCAACCCATTTCCCATGGATGGCTATAAATATATAAATGATGGAGGTAGTTCATCAATTCTTATCCATTTACCAATCTAGGCTTGAGATCCACTTGAAATGGGAGGATGACCTCAAGGGATAAGAGGTGAAAACTTCAAAGTAGGATAGGATAGGATTCAAGACTCTTATCCAAGGTAAATGGTTGAAACAACATCAGGAAGCTTTTGGAGGAGGAAGCTTTGGGATTATTTTTATTTTTCCCGAATTTCTAGAATCAACGCACC
The DNA here is from genome assembly GCA_000404065.3 of Pinus taeda. Classification (NCBI taxonomy): domain Eukaryota; kingdom Viridiplantae; phylum Streptophyta; class Pinopsida; order Pinales; family Pinaceae; genus Pinus; species Pinus taeda. The sequence goes on along the minus strand of APFE031163357.1, from coordinate 121,770 downwards.
CCAAGACTAAGCAAGCTATTGGTAATCAACACAGGTACAAAGAGGGTCAACCTGGTAGTCAATGTTGGTCCCTAAAGGGGCCGGGTGTGCTGAACCCTAAAAGCTTGGAATCTCAACAATCAAGAGGATAAACTTAGGGATTTAGCAAATTCATGCCTAGGGATTTCTATAGGGATTATTAAAATATGTTGAAGGATGTGAATTGATCTCGTTTTAAGGCCTATTGACTAGATGTGACAAAGTGCAAAGTTAGAAATAACAACTGATGATTGAAGTGCTTTACCTTGTGACAAGTCAGGATCAAGAACAACCAAAAAGAGAATCATTTGTTAAAATACATATACATCATGATATCTTTTATAAGGGAGGCATACCCATGCTCAACACATAAGCTAACATTAAATATATAATGACCAAAATACATTTCCACAGATGATTGATGGTGGACCCATGACTGGATGATTTTTTGTATGATCATAGCCATCATACATTGTCATCTTGTATTACTCCTGAAATTGCAACCTGGATGGATGAAACTAGATTTGAGTTCTTCTATCTCATTCACAAGAACAACCAATGTACATTTCTAATCATACGAATTAATGAGCTGAAGTCAAACATGGTAGACACCATCTGATTTCCATTCAATTATGTAAGTTGTTAATAGATGCGGGAGAAACCAGCGATGATAATAATGGCTCTCAAGGTAATTGTTGTGAAGGTAAATCCCCTCCACAGACATAGGTAATCCTTCTAGCCCAATGAGTGCGTCTAGCAACAATCTAAACAATATAATCATACACTTTCCTAGTTTATGTTTAACAAATGCATAGAGAAGGAGAAACCTATCTCGCTCTGATGCTAATCACTCAATCCTTTGTAGATGACTTTGAATCTTTTGCTCTAGGCCTCACTCCTTACTTGTTCTTCACGTCTGAGTACCTGCAAGGGAGATCAAAGAGCTACACAAAATACAAGAGCATATATGGCATACATCAAACATAAACTACTTAATAGATCAAGGAGTATTAAGCTAAAAGCATAAACATTTACACAATTATGGAAAGTGAACTTCATATGTATATATTAATAAGCTAAAAAAGGAAGCATACAACCTATGCCTTGACATTGGAGACCTCCTTTTGGTAGATGTTCAAGTCCAAGCAAAGACTCTTCAAGCACTCCTTCTCCAAGCTAGAATGGGTTGCATGTAAGCATAATCTTAGCATAGGGATGCAACAATCAATGACCAACCATTTGGAGATTGAAGGGAGTGAATTTATAGGAAGGGCGAGGGAGTTAGGGATCCAAAACAGAGGGAGGAAGGTCCACATCTCAAGGGAAAATCCCATGATGATAATATCAAGAGGTCCAAATGGGAGAGCTCGACCATATCAACAACAACCAATATCCAGATCATTGTTCTCGAAGGTTCTTGTTGGCTTGTATGGGCCTGACCCACGTTAAGAGGTGATTTAGCCAAGCAAATCTAGGTACTGCTGGCCCTTTTGGCAATAGTCCGTGGAGCGCGGATTAAAGTCTCACCCGAAGTAGTATGGGAGGGTGCTATAACTAGGTTTATGTACCCTGGGGATGTCTAGCGAGCTTCTGGAGGTCCGTGATTTGACCCTACATGCACTTTGCTACTCGCACTTGTTATTCCTTTGCAACTTGTGATGCTGCTTCCACGCAGCCCTACTCAGGGTGCAACCCATATAATACCCAAGTTCCTAGCTACTTAATCTGTTATTACCTGATTACTTAACTTGTTTGTGTAAGACTAATGATGATTTATAGCATATTCAGAAATCATGTCAGTGCGCGCAATAAATAAAACAGTATCAATGTAAAGAAGGCAATACACAAGCAGATACACAAAAATAGGAATCAAATTCTTTTTATTATTCTTCGATTAATATTACAACGTCGACAATACCCTGGGAAGTTAGCTATAGGGGTCCATGCACTCAGCTACAGACTCTACTAGGCCTCTGCGCACTCAGCTACAGAGCCTCTTCCTACTAGTACGACCCAATACACTTAGATTCTTACTCTATGTTTAGACCATTCATATTCCTCTCTCCTCTTCGCTCTCTTTACAACTTAGAGCCTCACTCTATTTATGCAATCCTATGGTCTATAGACCATGGGTAGGCGGATATGACTTTACATTATATTACAATACTATAGGGTGGACAACCCTATGGCTCATCCTATACTTCATGCTCTGCGCCCACAATTCGTGGAGTCTTTACAATACACTTGACCAAAACTTGGGCTTTGAGCCCCAAAACATGTTGTGGGGGGATTCCATGCCCAACAACACCCCAACACAATCATCATGACTCATCCCCGAGTCACTCAGTCGGCACGACAATCTTGGCGCGGAGTCCCTCCAACTGGTCCTGTACTACTCGGAGGTTCGCGACGTACTATTCTGCAGTCTGCTCGACCTACTGCATTTTTGCTCCTAAATAATCCGCATCTGAATTAGGTCCTTACTATTGTACTGACATATGGTGCATGTGTTTATAGTCCAGCGCCCATGTCTGGCTGCTCGGGTCATGAAGACTGTGCTTTGGCCGGTTAGTCAGAGAGCCGACCCACCCGTGTAGGGTTTCAAGCGACTGCCATTTACTTTGCCTGGGAAGGGTTTTCCATTTAGTTTGACTAGATAGACCACACCTCCATCTGTGACCTCCTTTACCACATATGGTCCTAGCCAGTGCATTCTGAATTTTCCCGGAAATTTTTCAAACTTATTGTCATACAGTAGTATTAAGTCGTTTACCTTGAAGGTGCTTAACTTGATATGGCGATCGTGCTAGGCCTTTTCACGCTACTTTTGTACCTGTTGATGAAATCCAGCCAGAATCTGTTCTTCCTCAAGTTCTTATAATTGCACGAGCCTTTCTTCCAGAGCTTCGCGGTCCTTCATGCCTATGAGCGCTGCTATTCATAGATTATGTATGATGTATTCCATCGGCATGACAACTTCTATGCCATAGACTAATCGAAAATGTGTCTATCCCATCAATTTCTTACACATTGTCCTGTATCCCCATAAGACAGATGGTACGCGCAGGTCCCAGTCGTTTTGCTGCGTGTTACATACTTTGGTCAGTGCAATCTCCAGTATTTTGTTGAATGCCTCTACTGTCCCATTGGCTTGTGGGTGGTAAGGTGTACTTTTCTGATGATACATATGGAACTCTTCTGTGAGTGCGTAGATGGTTTCATTCAAGAAATGTGTTCCACGATCGCTCATTAATATTTTCGGGTAGCCCAATCGTGTCAACATGTTTTCGAACCAAAACTTCGTAGCCGTAGCAGCCGTGCATTCCTTAACTGACTACGCTTCCACCCATCGTGTGAGGTACTCTGTCGCGGTGATGATGTAGCACACACTTGTCTTTCCCTGAGGTTTTATCAGGCCCACAAAGTTGATTGCCCATTTTTCAAATGGTTGTAGTGTCATTAGGAGATTGAGTGGCATCTCGTGCCTTTGTGATGGTTTTCCAGTCCGTTGACAGATATCGGAGGCCTTATAGTGCACTTTCAAATCTTGGTGTAGGGTCGGCCACCATAACCCTGCATGATGAATCTTCTATGCAGTCGCGCGTCTTGCATAGTTTCCTCCTACAACTCCCCCATGTGCTTCTACAAGGATCTGACCTCGTTCAAATTCAGGTACGTATCTTCGCAATATCTCATCATTACCCATCTTGTAGAGGTGCCCCACGATGACAGAAAATTCCACTGCGCACACCACCAATTCCTTCTTCTGTTGGACTGAGTATTCCTTCGGTGCAGTATCTATTGTTAGAAAATGGATTAGATCTTCGAAGTTTCCGTCCGTGACATGCACTACAAATGGTTGTGCATCAGGTAGTCCCTCCTCCAACTTCATGGGTTCCTCGCCCATCTCAATTCGGGACAAGTGATTCGGCCCTGTGTTTAGGCATCCCAGCTTGACTATGATCTCAAAATCATATTCTTGAAATAGTAACAGCCATCTGCATATGCGCCCCCGAACACAGGTTTATTCACCAGGTGTTTCAATGCGGAATGGTCGATATACATCTTGAAGTGTCCCCTGAGTAAATAGTTTTGGTATTTTTGGAGCGCGTACACCATTGCCAACCCCTCACGCTTGGTGGTAGAGTAGTTATTTTCTGCTTTGGACAATCTTCGACTCACAAATGTGATCGGGTGATCCACACCCTCCGCGCCCTCCTATGTGAGTACAACTCCCAACGCGATACACGACGCATCAACATGTACATGAAATTCCACATCCCATTTTGGGAAGACCAGGATTGGAGCAGAGGCCAGTTTTCCCTTCAGGACATCCAAAATCTTCATGTAATAATCATTCCAACAATATGTAACATCTTTTTTCAATAGCATTTCCATTGGCGCGGTTATTTGGGCATAACTTTTGATGAACTTCCTATAGTATCTAGTGTGTCCCAAGGTAGCACGCAGTTGTTTAACACTTCGCGGTGCTTCCAAATTTAGGATAACGACAATCTTTGTAGGGTCCACCATCAATCCTTTTTTGCAGACCACATGTCCTAGCAGGTTTCCAAAGGGAACGAGAAATGTGCACTTCTTAAGGTTCAACGCAATCTAGTGTCGGTAGCAAGTATCCAGCATCAAGCGTAAGCTCACTACATGGTGCTTAAATAATCCAAAGACAGTCCAATCATCCAGATAGACCTATAAAAACTTGTGGATGTATTCTTTGAACGCAGCTAACACAATGCGCAAAAATATAGCTGGAGCGTTCTTCAGTCCAAACAGCATAACGGTTATTGAAAGCAGCCCCATTTTGTTGTGAAGGTCGTTTTTCTCCTATCTTCTAGTGCAATCTTGATATAATGGTACCCTGAGAACCCATCCGTGAATGAGTATGCTTCCTAACTGCCAACATTCTCCAGTACTTCATTTGTGAATGGTGTTGAATAGATCGTGTACACAGGCATCATTTAGCTTCCGGAGGTCTACGCATATTCTTATTTCACCCTTCTGTTTTTTCTCCTGTACTACCATAGGACTCACCCAATCAGATCCTTCCATTGGTTCAATAATTCCGGCTGCGAGCATTTTGTCTAATGTTAGAAAATTATATATTACGGAGCAATGGAACACATAAAATATTGTAGAAATATAAACACAGAAAACACATAAAACAAGAGAGACATAGATATACGTGGTTCACCCATTTTGGGCTACGTCCACCCCGAACAGCCAGTCCTTCCTTTGTATTATCCAGCAAAATGAAGAGACACAACCTACAACAAATCTGCTGTAATATCCTCTATTTTCTCTCACAGTCTCACCTCTCTGTTTTTCGCTCACACATAGAATACACATATATTACACAGCCTCAAATACAATTCCCTCATACAAAGAGAGGGGTTGCCTTCTAGGGCAAAAAACCCTAAACTAAACATAAGTTCTACCATTAGATCATCCACCTAATGAATGGCCTAGATTGACTAGAAATTACTATACTTTTACAAGGAAAATTTACATCTATTTTTAGCTTCGGGGGCGCTGCCCCTGAGCCCCCGTCGGGGGACCGCTGGCCCCTGGACTCCCCAGCCGGGGGGGATCGGCCCCCCGGACCCCCGCGGGGGGGGGGGGGGACAAGTCCCCCCGCACCCCCCGGCGTGGAGGGGTGTACAAAATTCCTGGGGTATACATCTGGCTGAAACAAAGACCTCTGAACAATCATGCTCCACACACAACATCTAATTCATCGTAGAACTTTTCTTTATACTTTGGATTCAAGCGGTAAGGCCACTGCTTAACCAGCTTTGCGTCGGGTTTCAGGGTGATCTTCATCATCCCTAAATCTCCAATGATCCCTTTTAAGCCCATAATTTTGGTCAGGAACAAGTCTTGGTATTCGCGGAGTAACTCAGTGACCTTATCCACTGTGGGATCGTCCCAATAGTCCCCAAGAGTTGTGTACATCGGCTCTACCTCCATTCCAATGTTGACCTTCTTCGTCTTTAGTGGCGTAGTGATGTCGGGTCTTCAAATGATGGTTTGCGAATCTCACGACAGCTTTACGTTTATGAAATGTTAATGTTTTGTCGGTCCTCATCATCCTCCCAACATTTTGTTGGAATTATGGTACAGGTGTTGTCCTTGATGGCAACTCACTCAGATGAAAGTTCATAGTGCAGCAGGTCAACAACAAAGGATTACACATCAGATTCCAAAGAATGAAGAAAGAGAGGTATATGCTAGTTCACTTTGTCCAAGGCACGTATACAAGTGGCTTAACAAAACAAAAGTAGCGTATAAAGTATAAACGCACTTTCACATGAGGCAAAGCGCGTACATGTTGGAAAACCAAGTTTTTGGTCCAAGGTATTTGATCCAAGGTATTTTGGTCCAAGGTATTGACCCTAGGTATTGGTGTTGGGTTGTGTTATATTCTTTCCACGACTAACCTACGTAGTGAACCGGGGGGTTAGAGGGGGGGCGG
>APFE031163357.1:96410-115245 GCA_000404065.3 Pinus taeda | reverse complement strand
GGGGGGTGGGTAGCCCACCTCTACGGGGTCTGGGGCAGTGCCGCGAGAAATTTTTTTTTGGACCCTATATTAGGTTGGCGAACCTACCTATGGTTTTCAGTCCATGGTTTTGGACGCGATGGTTTTCGGTCCATGGTATTGGATGCTTCGGCATGTATAAATATGTATTGTAACATTGAAAGGAATATAATGAAAAATCAAGCTGGTAGTCTCTGTCTTGAGATCCAGTGGGAAATCTCTGTGTATATGTGTTTTATGTGTTATGCTCTCGCATTTTTATTTTTCCTGTGATTTAGAATTCATATGCAGGTAATTTCTGTACGGGGTTAAAACCTACAATTGGGTCCAAGGTATTGGTCCTAAGTGGTTTTGGTCCAAGGTATTGAGAAAGGCCTAAGAGTATATAAGGAGGAGAAGATCATTAGGCCAAATGTGTGCAAATAATGAAATTCTAAGGAATACTTATATATGAAGTATATATTATGTTACAGGGTTATGTTTGGGACTGGATCTGAAATATTCATGTGCATCTTGAGTTCAACATTGGATTAGGAATCATGAGACTTGAAATGACTTATTCTTGAATGATCTAATATTGGTTGTGACCAGATCTGATGTTTTGCGCCTGTTCTATTTGGCATCTATCATGATTTGGGTTTGTCTGAGGTCTGGAATTGCAGCAAAGTTCTGAGTCAAAATATGTAGATCTTTACACAGGTTTGTCTCGGCCAAAGTGCGTGTACACGCAGGTTCGACTCTTCCAAGTAGCGTACACAAAAATAAAAGCTTATGTTTAGATCTGACTGATCTATCTGATTGAATTTTGTTGTTTTACTGCTATTTGTCAATGAAGTCCTCTTAGATCTGAACGTAGAGCTGTTGTATAAGGAAATTGAGTCTGATTGATTGATTAATTAAGAAGGAAGGGTGATCCATGCTGCTATCTATTTTGAACTCTGTAATATGATAGTAGATCTTAAGAATGTCACTGATTGGTAAAGTCTGTGGTTCAGAAGTGTATGATTCAGTATCTTTAGAGATATACGCAGGTTGGGTTAAAGGAAGTAGCGTATACATGCAAGTTGGGTTCAACCAAGTAGCGTATACACTCTAATGCATGATCTTTGAGGTTACAACTGGTTTTGGACGATGATGCATGGTTCTGGGTTCAACACAATGTTCTGGTGTTAGTGATCTGATTGTTTAGATTAACTGAATATTGGTTGATGCAGTTTAAGTTTAAAAGGGGTTGATGGGTCCAGTATGAAAATTGGATGAAATGAGGCCTTCATGTGTATTATTGTGTACCAGGAGCATCCAGTTTGAAAATTTATGAAACGTGGTCCCTGGAGGAAGAAAGAAGGTCGTAGCCTTCTGTAGGTCGGCGCCTACATACTAGTAAACATATCGGCTAGTACAAGAGCTAGGGGGTTGTAGCTCCCTTCCAGTAGAAGGTGGAGAATGAGAGAAGGTTGTAACCTTCTGTAGGTAGAAGCCTGCGTATTGGTATAAGTTTGCACCAGTAAAAGATTGTAAACAAATTTTCTTATTATTAAAAGAAGACAGAGATGACAACAATAGGTGGTTTTTACCCACATTGGGTTTCCACCTTAAATCTTGGTGTTCATGTGTGTTTATTATGTGTGATGCTTTATTATTCTTTTACTGTACCGTCTAATAAATATCTGATATACTGGTTTAAGCTCAACACATGATAAACTGTCTAAATCACAAGTTCTCTGCATATACGCTGATTTCTTTAAGCATAATCGCGTGTACACGCTAGTTCACTTCACTGAAGTAGTGTATATAATTATGTTTGGGAAATAAAATTATTGATCTGATAATACTGATTCACCCCCTCTCAGTATTATTTCCAACAATTGGTATCAGAGAAGGTCCTTCAGAAGAAGCTTGATCGCTTGAAGGGAGATCCATCAACATGAATAATCAAGAAAGCATGGGATCCATGAGAAGACCAGTCTTCGATGGAAGCAACTTTTTTTATTGGAAAATAAGAACCACAGCCTATCTAATCGCTTGGAACAGATGTTTGGGAAACTGTGGAAGGAGGATATACATTTCCAACAATAATTCGTACATATACGGCAGGTAAAAAGCAATATGAAACCAATGCCAAATGTATCAATAATTTATTAGGAAGTCTGTCACAATCAGAGTTTGTAAAATTCATGTAGCTCAAATCAGCGAAAGAAATATGGGACAAAATCATTCTGAGCTATGAAGGATACTCTCAGGTAAAACATGCTAAGCTTCAAACTATCGGAATTCAGTATGAAACTCTTAAGATGGATAGTGATGAAAGTATAACTAGTTACTTCCTACATATAGATGAGGTTGTCAATTGTATGATGAATCTGGGTGAAGAAATTAAGGAAGTTACCTTAGTTGAAAAAGTTTTGAGATCCTTGTCTGCTAAGTTTGAATCCAAAGAGTCTGCCATAGAAGAAAAACAAGATTTACATAATATCACTATGATGCAGGTTCACAGAATCTTAACTGCCTTTGAGATGAGAAAAGGTGGACCATTAGATATGAGAGAAGCCGCATTCAAAGCTTCAACAAAAGGAAAGGAAGAACACAATGAATTAGGACATATTTTAGAAGAAGAAGATGAGGTAAACTTTGTCAAAAAGCTTCAACGGGCTTCTGGAAGTTTTAGAGGTAAGCTACCCTTCAAATGATTTACTTGTGGCAAAGTCATTCATTATGTTGCCAGATGTCCTCGTAAAGATAAATTTGAAAAAGGAAAGGAATATGCAAAAGGGAATAGAAAACAAATTGTGAACAAAAGGAGTTACTATACTTATGAAGATAGCGATGGTTTATCTAATAGTGATGAAGATGAAACTGGACAAGATTACAAAACTTCTCATGGCTTATGACGATGATAATTTTTGGGATGCTTTAGAAGAGGAAGACCTTCATGAAGAAATATCTAAACTCAAAATCTATTTAGAAGAAAAGAATATGATTATAGATACCTTGACATACCAACTTGCTGAAAAAGAAAAACACAATGAAAAACTAGAATGTGAAATTGTGGGTCTAAGAAAGGATCTTGAGAAAAAGAAATCTCTCAATCTTAGATTTGCTAAAGGATCATAAACTTTAAATGAAATTATCAAATTTCAGCATTCTCCTCTGATAAAGACAGGTCTTGGATATATAAAGAAGCATCTCAATCACAAAAGCCGTCAACTTCCACCAAAAGCTATCTTGATGCAGCAAAGACCATTGAACAGTATGACAATCGTAAGCAAAAGCATAAAGCAAATCACTAGGTAAATAAGACTCAATTTACTCCAAGGATGAATAGAAGCCACAACCAACCTTAGGTAAATCATACTCAATTTTCTCTAAAGATGAATATCAATAGAAACTACAATCAACAGGTCAATAGATTCGATAGACGTAGGCACTTCTTTAATGGGAAATGTTTTTCATGTCATAATTTTGGACACAAAGCTGCTCAATGTGTTGCTTACAAAACCATGATGACTAGAGAAGCATGAAATCAAAGGAATGTAATAGGGATCAAGAAAAGTTCCTATAATAACTTTTCTCTTCTTGAAAATGAAATAGAATGCTCAGTTTGTAACAAATTTGGTCATGAAGAATCTGAATGCAAGAGAAAATTTTGGCAAACATCTTAAAAGGAGCAAACTCCATTAAATCCCAAGATATGGAAAATGAAAGAATCTCAAATAGAAATATGAGGTATAGCCTTATATGCAGAGGAACAAGAAAATTAGTGGTACATCGATAGTTGATGCTCAAAACACATGACAAGTGACAAAGAAAAACTTCACTCATATAATGCCTTAGAAAAGGAAAAGAATGTCTCATTTGGAAATGACACTCTTGCTATCATAAAAGGTAAAGGCTCTGTTTTCTTGAAAGAAAAGGTTAAAGATGGAAATGTTATGTATGTAGACGGTTTAAAGCATAACCTGTTGAGTGTCAGTAAAATGTGTGATCAAGGAAATGAAGTGGTGTTTTGATCAAACAGATGTGTTGTTCATGAGCTTGATATAGGAGAGACCGTGATCAAAGGTACAAGAACTCCAAACAACTTATACATACTCAGGGGAGGACAACAACAGTGCTATCTAAGCAAAAATGATGAAAACTGGTTGTGGCATAGAAGATTGGGACATCTAAGCTTTTCTCAAATAAGAAAAGCATGCAGATTCAAGGCTATTCGTGATCTTCCAGATATCAACATCCTAGGAAAAAAATATGCAAACCATGTCAAATCAGCAAGCAAACCAGAGTTAATTTCATGGAAAAAGAAGTGTCAGCTAGTAAGCTTCTTGAAATTTTCCATACTGATTTGTGGACCATCAAGGAAAAATTCACCTCGTGGAGAAGAATACTTTATTTTGTTCATTGATGATTTTTCTAGAATGTGTTGGATAGGTCTTCTAAAGCATAAAGATGAAGCTTTTGAAAAGTTCCAAGCTTTCAAATCTTTCATTGAAAATGAATTAGATCGAAAAATCAAATGCCTCAGATCTGGTCAAGGAGGGGAATTTACCTCAGATGAATTCTTTGACTTTTGTGAACAACATGGAATAAAAAGGCAATTTTCCACCGCAAGGACTCCCCAACAAAATGGTGTGGTAGAAAGAATGAACAGAATAGTTCAACAAATGGCTCGAGCTATGCTAGATGAATTTGGAACTCTTGCAACCTTTTGGGGTGAAGCTGCATTCGCTGCCGTAACTATCTCAACCAAGCAAATGTTAGGGTAAACAACACTCAAACTCCACATGAACTTTGGTATGGTAAGACTCCTACTGTAAAATACTTTAAAGTTTTTGGAAGCAAATGTTATATCAAAAGGACTGATGAAAAACTTGGTAAGTTTGAACCTAAAGCAGATGAAGGTATTCTTCTTGGTTATTCTTCCAGAAGTAAAGGATGTAAATGTTATAATAAAAGACTTGGGAAAAGTGTTGAAAGCATTGATGTTGTAGTTGATGAAGCATGCAAAAATCCAAAACATATAGAATCAACAGAAGATTATGACAATGAAGAAGATGGGGATTATTTTACGATGTCAAATCAAAATTATATTGAAGAAGAAAACAATGAAGCACCAGAAGAGCAAATAATGGTAGAAGAAAAGACTTTGTCCAGGTATGTTCAGAAAAATCACCCAGAAACTCAAATTTTAGGGGCAAAAGAGGCTGGTGTACAGAAAAGAAGAACTATTACAAGGACCTCAAGCTATCTAGCATTACTATCCTTCACTGAACATCAAAATGTAAAAGAAGCATGCAAAGATGAATGTTGGGTCAAGGCCATGCATGAAGAACTTGAGAAAATTGAAAAAAATGATACCTGGGAATTAATTCGTAGACCTCATGATAGAAATATTATAGGAACTAAATGGATATTCAAAAACAAGCTGAATGAAAATGGAGAAGTCATTAGAAACAAGGCCAGACTTGTTTTTAAAGGGTATGCTCAACAAGAAGGTATAGATTTTGAAGAAAATTTTGCACCTGTTGCCAGACTTGAAGCCATAAGGATGTTTCTTGCTCTTTCTAGCTTTCAGAAATTCAAAGTATACCAAATGGATGTAAAATTAACCTTCCTAAATGGAGATTTAGAAGAAGAAGTTTATATTGAACAACTAGAAGGATTCATTCTTGGAAATGATGCAAAACTTATATGTAGATTCAAAAAGGCCCTCTATGGTCTGAAATAGGCTCCAAGGGCCTGGTATTACTGCCTTGACAAATATCTACAACAACAAGGTTTTACAAAAGGTTTAGCAGATAGCAATCTATATACAAAGATTGAAACAGATAAATTGCTAATTATTATTGTTTATGTTGATGATATCATTTTCGGTAACAATGAAGAATCCATGAGTCAGAATTTTGCTTCAGTAATGCAGCAAGAATTTCAAATGTCCTTGCTTGGTGAACTTACCTATTCTCTCGGTCTACAAGTTCAACAAAATAAAGATGGTATTTTTCTTTCACAAACTAAATATCTCAAACAAATCTAAAGGTACAGAATGGAAGATTCTAAACTTGTATGTACCCCAATTGTAACAGGATGTAGTCTCAGCTCAAATGATGAATCAATAGTAGTACATCAAACAACTTACAGATCCATGATTGGTAGTTTGCTTTATCTAACAGGTACCCGACCTGACATCATGCATGCAGTAGGAATAGTTGGAAGATTCAAAGAAAATCCAAAGGAATGACGCCTTCAGGCAGTCAAAAGAATTTTCAAATATCTTCAAGGAACTCAGGACTTTGGTTTACGGTATTCTAGAGATGCAGATCTTACTCTTCATGCATATACAGATGCAGATTGGGCAGGAAGTGTTGATGATAGAAAAATCACTAGTGGTGGCGCATTCTATATGGGTTCCATGTTAGTGTCTTGGTTAAAAAAGAATCAAAGTTCAATTTCTTTATCCACAGCTGAAGCAGAATATGTGGCTGTTACGTCTTGCTGCACACAACTACTTTGGATGATGCAAACCTTGCAAGACATTCAGATCACATATACTCCACCCATCTCCATTTTATGTGATAATACAAGTGCCATTAGTATTTCGAAGAATCCAGTCATGCACTCCATGTTGGCTACTTGGGGCCTGACCCAGGTTCAGAAGTGATTTAGCCAAACAAATCTTGAAACTACTGGCCCTTTCGTCAATAGTCTGCGGTGCGCGAACTGAGGTCTCACCCGAGGTAGTATGGGAGGGTGCTGGAACTAGGTTTCCGCACCCTAGGGATGTCTTGATGAAGTTTGGGAAGTTCACAAACCAAACCTGCGCGCTTGCGCTGCTCCGCGCAGCCGTTTGTCCTTAGCAACTTGTGCAACTGCTTCCACGTAGCTCTGTACAGAGCGCGAAGTGGTGCTGTCTAGATCCTTAATCCTGATTGTGTGTTTATTATAGATCTTAACTTACTTATGTGGGCCCAATATTCTCATTAATCATTCAACATTCATAACAAGTGCACGTAATCATAAACAATAAAGAGATGCATAAATATATCAGAAGCATAGACACAAAATATTCCATAATTGACTTACCTTTTATTAGTCCTTTGTTCAGATACAATCCCAAATCCTCCCTGTGCACTCAGCTACAGGGGTCTGCGCACACAGCTGTGGACTCTACCAGGCCTCTGCGTACAAAACTATGGAGCCTCTCACTACTACTACAACCCAAGACTCGGACTTACAAACTCAGCGCTAACTCATCATCCAAAAACCCATATTACTTCCCATAGCTAAGACTAAGACTCCCTTTTACACTTAGAGCCTCGCTCTATTTATACAATCCCATGGTTCGTGGACCATGGGTAGGCTGACATATTCTATATTAAATTAAATTATTTTAGGGCAGACAAACCCAGACTCTCGCGCTCCAGGCCCGCATTTTACGAGGTCTTTACATTACATTGACCAAAACTTTGGGCTTCAAGCCCTAAAAACATGCTATGGGGGGATCCGCTGCCCAACAAGCCCCCAACACAATCATCATGACTCGTCTCGAGTCACTCTGCTGGTGCAGTGATCTTCGGGCAGAGTCCATCCAGCAACTTCTGTGCTTTGCTTACATCTGCAACACATTCTTTTGCTGTCTGCTGTATGAGTTGTGCATGAATCTCTGATGCATCATTGTCAGGGGCACCTTCTTGCCTTAGCACATATGTACCCTACATCTGGGCCAACTTTCCCTCGATTGTGGTGGTGACCGTGAATGCTTCCTCGAGCCAAGGCTAGAAGTGTGCTTTAAGCACTACTTTTCTGACACGCGACGTCCACCCGTTCCTTTAGAGCTTGGGCCTCCCTCATCTTCACCAGTCGCTGAGTAAGGGTGACCATCTGCGCGGTCCCCCGAACATTGTCATAGGCCTGCTGCAACTCCCGTGCTTCTGTTTCTAAACGTTGTAGTGTTGGGTCTTCCTGTAGTGAAGTGACGGTGAAGAGTGACTATTCTAACAAGCCCGTGCAATCCTATATGGCGTGCTCTATTTCTTCCAATTCTGATTGAATGGCGCGGTGGTGTTGCTCTCTCACTTCCGGGGGTGTAGAGGGCTGTGCCTTTAGCCACAATTCTGCGATTTGCAAGTTGAGGTCTAGCTAGATCCTTGTTGCTTCATCGTTTGCCTCGCAAAATCCACTGGCCAATTTGTGGGTCCGTATATCTACTGGTAAGTCTGTTGTAATCTTTAGCTTGGGGACGTGACGAAATGCTTCCTTGATGATTTGCTCCAACTGCTGAGTCTGTGCTAATGCTTCATCATGTTGGAGGCTCAGTTGCTCTATGTTGATTTGTTATTCACTGAGCATATGTACTGCGCGTCCTTCCCTCACGTGGTGCTTTGTCGTTGCTCCAACCTGCAGCTGGTATAATATCTCTCGCGGAAGGGCAACCAAATTTAGGCCAAGTCCCTTGAGCTAGCCTACCATGGCTCTGTCCTCCGGGTTGTTCGTTGTCAGTGCTCCTTTAGGCAGTGCAATGGTATTAGCCATTTTGGCCTACAACAACTGCTGGATTGCTGATGTACCCATAGCCCCATAGATGGCTACCGTTCCCTAGTAAAGGGGCCTCACCTGAAGTTCCTGGAGTTGTGCCCTGAGCACCCCCAACACATTCTGTTGCTCTGTCATTGCTTCATGGAGCGCCTCCCTGGTGACTTCACGAACTGTGTCACTGATGTCATATCAATCACCCTTGGTCAGTGTAATAGGTTTCCCAGCTAATTTGGAAACCTTGGTCTTTTTCCTGGGCCTTGTCCGTTCCATACGGTGCGACCACTTTAGCTGTGTTGATGATGTGTGTGGGTCTGCGCCTTCCACTGTATCATGTCCTGGGGTCAGGTCCGGGTCTCTTTCCTCCTGCGTCATGGTGGACCCTGCTGCTATTGTTTTTTCGGCGGTTGTGGTCTGCTCTGCTATGGCCTTTACTGCCTCGTGGGAAGCCCTTACCTCCTCGGTGATCTACTCATTTTTCCTCTGTTGTGCCAGCATCTTGGTGGCATCCTTCTGTCTTTATATCGCTACCTCATCACGCGTTGCCAGATCTGGGGCGCACCATTCAAGTGGCCATGAGTCGAGCACCGCGAACACTGCGTCATCGGTTGCGATGAATGGGAGTTTGGTTTAGTTCTGCTCTGGGTCCTTCCACGCCTTGATAAACACATTGTGCATATCCACCTTAAAGTCTACAAAGCTCCACAAACTGTCATATACCGCAGGGGATAGGTGCGGTCGTTTTTGGATCCACATCCGTACGGTCATCTCCATGAGTATCCAGAAGATCTTGATCTTGCGGATGCACGTTGCGTTCCTTGTCTCCCAGAGCGACGGGTATTTCGTTGCCTCTGGCAAGTCTTGGTCTAGGGGAGGGAACTGATTATCCTCTAGCAGTTCCCCTACAACTAGCAAGATGGATAAGATAAACCACACATAGTGAAAGGTCTTACCCTACTCCTCAGCCTCCTTACAGTTCATCAGGAACTCCTTGCAGAGGAACTGCACCTAGTTTAATTGTACCCCCTCGGTGCATTGCTCAGTTAGCTCTCTGACCATTGCTAGTACGTCGTTGCCGCGACATTTTCTCATCACTTTTCCTACCAGTAGCTGAGTGGCTACGCGCACCCCTTTGTCTTGAATGCTAGTAATCACATAACCCCTCTACTTCTTCTCTAACTTGTATTTCTTCTTCATGGCTTCTGCGAGCGCCAAGTCTCTGCTTTGGCCAGCTATTTCTGCAGGGTCCCTGCCCATGTAGGGAAGGTTTGAAATCCTATGAATCAGCTCTTCCGTAATGGGAATCAGCTCCTCCAGCCATAAGTACCCCTCATGCACTGGGTAAATCAGTTTCCTGATGACAAATATCGTGATTGGTGCCTAGTGAAAGTGAAGAATCCATAGTAGGTGGAGTAGCCCGACCTCCTCCACCCTGCGCAACCATTTTCATTGCTATAGCGATGTAATTATCCTCTCCTTCCTTTGCTCCATAAGTTGGCTAGTCTCCAGATGTGGGAACTTTTCGATGTCCACAAGGTCCCAATATTCAAATTTTATTGTCAGTATGCGGCTCATGGCTGAACCCTCAAATATAATTCCATCTGGGAGGAGTGGTGTTTTGAGTACATTCTTAACGGTATCCACGTCCTTGGGTACTTTTGCCTTCTCTTTCTGTGGGGGAACATATTTAGGCAGTTTTGCTGTAGTGCGCACTAGCTGAATGTCGTCTGCCACTTCTTCATCTGGTTCAATCTCTTCTACAAAGGCCTAAAGATCCTTGTCCTCGTCGTTTGTCACAATATTAACCATCTTGCCCTTTTATTCCATAGATAGTTTACCGAACCGCATATTTCACGTAGACATACGAACCGATCCTGCTGCTTGTGGGTCCTTTTTGGGCCTCGACGTCCAGGGTGATTTAGGGATTTCTGGTGCATCCCCTACTGGTGGCATCGAGCTCTACACGACTCCCTCGGTTGTTGACATTATTCTGATCAGGGAATGCTATGTCTCCTTTGACAATGTTTCAAACCACAGACTTTCTTTCACAACCTCCAAATTCGTCAGGTTCATACCCACTTGATAATGCAACAACTCAATTCTCAAAACACCAAGGGTTGTTCAGTGGAGAGGCACCTGTGATTTATAGGCCCTTTTGAATTCAAATTCGACCGTTCCCCCCACATTCGGTTCATTAATGCGAGAATGGCGGTAGATAGTACCAAATCTAGTTCTGACTTTGTGTCTTAATTTCCCATTGTTCGCTCCTCGTTGCCTTAAATTGGACATCTTGTCATGAACAGTGACACCAACAGTCACTTTCCAGCCTACCCGTGCGGCAGCGTAGTCCTTTATGCTTGAACGTGACTCATGCATCATACTAATCTTGTGTGCAACTTCCGTATTGCGCAGCTACCATACAGACTCTTTTATAGTCTTGCGCTCTCTTTCAACTACTTGGAGTGCTGAGACTATGCTTCCTCTAGCTAGTCAGGTGGTGGTTTATTGGGGCTTGACCCAGGTTTAGAAATGATTTAGCCAAACAAATCCTAAAACTACCTATCCTTTCGGCAACAGTCTGCGGTGCGCGGACTGAGGTCTCACCTGAGGTAGTATGGGAGGGTGCTAGAACTAGGTTTCTGCACCCTAGGGATGTCTTGATGAAGTTTGGGAAGTTCGCTTGTGTGCTTGCGTTGCTCTGTGCAGTCGTCTGTCCTTCGCAACTTGTGCAACTGCTTTCACGTAGCTCTGTATAGAGCGGGAAGGGGCACTATCTAGATCCTTAATCCTGACTATGCATTTATTATAGATCTTAACTTAATTATGTGGGCCCAATATGCTCATTAATCATTCAACATTCATAGCAAGTGCACATAATAATAAACAATAAAGATATGCATAAAGATATCATAAGCATATACACAGAATATTCCACAATTAACTTATCTTTTATTAATCCTCTATTTAGATACAATCCCAACTCCACCCTACGCACTTAGCTGTAGGGGTCCGTGCACATAGCTACGGACTCTACCAAGCCTTTGTGCACACAACTATAGAGCCTCTCACTACTACTACAACCAAAGACTCAGACTTATAGACTCAATGCTAATTCATCATCCAAAAACCCATATTACTTCTGATAGCTAAGACTAAGACTGCCTTTTACACTTAGAGCCTCGCTCTATTTATACAATCCCATGGTCTGTGGACCATAGGTAGGCCGACACATTATATATTAAATTACATTATTTTAGGGTGGAAAACCCTAGACTCTCATGCTCCGCGCCCGCATTTTGTGGGGCCTTTACATTACATTGACCAAAACTTCGGGCTTCAAGACCCAAAAACATGCTATGGGGGGATCCGCTGCCCAACACTCCAAGACCAAGCACATACCCATCAAATACCATTTTCTACGTGAACAAGTGCTTGAACAAAAGGTCAAATTTGAGTATGTTCCCTCCAAAGAACATGTTGCTGATATATTCACTAAACCACTGCCCAGAGAAGCATTTGAATATCTTAGACAAAATCTGGGAGTAGTTGTTGGATCATCCTACTGTTAAATCTAATATTTTTAGAGAAAGTTTGTTATACGCATGTTTCATGAAGTATAGTTGTGTACACATGCAGGTTTCTGTGGGTCAAGGAGCGTATATGTTTTTCAGACAAGAAAAATAGTGGGGTAGGCTTTGATATGGGTTCTCTATCTGATGTTGATGATTACAGTCTATTGATATGCTCTGTTCATTAATTTTTATCTAACTAACAAAGATGCCTTGATCATTGACTTGTTAACAATGCACAGGTAGCACAGATTCAGGGGGAGCATTAGCCTTCACTCGCATTCTTCGTTGTTGGCATTATGATTGCTGAGTCCAGTTATGGCTTCAGATATTTATACGCTTTGTTGCTCAAATCATGTAAAAGTCTAGAGTGTGATATGTCTTCTCATACATTTGAATGAGTCCTATTGGAAAAATGATGTATTTTGTATCCCCACTTTGCATGGGATGGATGATGTAATTATATTTATGCCATGCATAAACAATTGGTATATCCCCACTTGGTTGGGTGGATGAGTCAAGTTTGGTATATCCCCACTTGTTTGGGAGACGAATGTATGTATGAGTCATTGGTGATAGGAAGGTCATAATCACATAGTTGAGTTATAGAGTCATGTTATTCTTTTGGAGAATTTTTTGCACACTTTGCTTGTGCTTAGGGGGAGCATGGACGGTTTCAGTGCATCTCAGCATGTACAATGTGGAGCTCAATCAGACAATTCAACATGTACTCAGGGGGAGCATGAACAACATAGGGGAGAGAATATCTTGGTCCGCCCTTTGCCCTTGATGTCAAAGGGGGAGAGTGTCTTGGTGTTATTGTTGCCATCAAGTCCAAAGGGGGAGATTGTTGGAATTATGATATAGGTGTTGTCCTTGATGGAAACTCACTTAGATGAAAGTTCACAGTGCAACAGGTCAACAACAAAGGATTACAGGTCAGACTCCAAAGAATGAACAAAGAGAGGTATACGCTAGTTCACTTTGTCCAAGGTGTGTATACACCCAGCTTAACAGAAAAAAAGTACCGTATAACATATACACGCACTTTCACAGAAGGAAAAGCGCATACATGTTGGAAAGCCAAGTTTTTGGTCCAAGGTATTTGATCCAAGGTATTTTGGTCCAAGGTAATTGGTTCGAGGCATTTGGTCCAAGGTATTGACCCTAGGTATTGGGTCCAAGGTATTGGTCCTAAGTGGTTTTGGTCCAGGTATTGAGAAAGGCCTAAGAGTATATAAGGAGGAGAAGATCATCAGGCCAAATGTGTGCAAACAATGAGATTCTAAGGAATACTTCTATCTGAAGTATATATTATGTTGCAGGGTTATGTTTGGGACTGGATCTGAAATATTCATGTGCACCTTGAGTTCAACATTGTCTTAGGAATCATGAGACTTGAAATGACTTATTCTTGAATGATCTAATATTGGTTGTGACCAGAGCTGATGTTTTGCGCCTGTTCTATTTGGCATCTCTCATGATCTGGGTTTGTCTGAAATCTAGAATTGCAGCAATGTTCTGAGTCAAAATCTGTAGATCTGTACACATGTTTGTCTTGGCCAAAGCATGTGTACACACAGGTTCAACTCTTCTAAGTAGCGTATGCAAAAAGAAAAGCTTATGTTTAGATCTGACTTATCTATATGATTTAATTCTGTTGTTTTACTGCTGTCTGTCAATGAAGTCCTCTTAGATCTGAACATCAAACTATTGTATAAGGAAATTGAGTCTGATTGACTTATTGATTAAGATAGAAGGGTGATCCATGCTGCTATCTGTTTTGAACTCTGTAATATGATAGTAGATCTTTAGAATGCCACTGATTGGTAAAGTCTGTGGTTTAGAAGTGTATGATTCAGTATATTTAGAGATATACACAGGTTGGGTTAAAGAAAGTAGCATATACATGCAGGTTGGGTTCAACCAAGTAGCGTATACACTCTAATGCATGATCTTTGAGGTTACAACTAGTTCTGGATGATGATGTAAGGTTCTGGGTTCAATACAATGTTTTGGTGTTAGTGATCTGATTGTTTAAATTAACTGAATATTGGTTGATGTAGTTTAAGTTTAAAAGGTGTTGATGAGTCCAGTATCAAAATTGGATGAAAAGAGGCCTTCATGTGTATTATTGTGTACTAGGAGCATCCAGTCTGAAATTTATGAAACGTGGTCCTTGGAGGAAGAAAGAAGGTCATAGCCTTCTGTAGGTCGGTGTCTACGTACTAGTAAACATATTGGATAGTACAAAAGCTAGGGGGTTGTAGCTCCCTTCTAGTAGAAACTGGAGAACAAGAGAAGGTTGTAACCTTCTGCAGGTAGAAGCCTACGTACTGGTATGAATCTACACTAGTACAAGATTGTAAACATATTTTCTTATTATTAAAAGAAGACAAAGACGACAGCAGCAGGTGGTTTTTACCGACATTGGGTTTCCACCTTAAATCTTGGTGTTCATGTGTGTTGCTTATGTGTGATGCTTTATTCTACTTTTACTGCACTGTCTAACAAATATCTGATATACTGGTTTAAGATCAACACATGATAAACTGTCTAAATCACAAGTTCTATGCATATACACTGGTTTCTTTAAGCACAGTCACGTGTACATGCTAGTTCACTTCATTGAAGTAGCGTATATAAATCTGTTTGGGAAATAAAATTATTGATCTGATAATACTAATTCACCCCGCTCTCAGTATTATTTCCAACACATTTACGTTATAACACTCTAGTGCGCAGCTCAACTATGTTGCCCATTTTGGCTAACGTACTTCCATTGGCTCATGGGGTATTTTGAAGATAACTACCTTTACTACCTGTAGCACATCGTCAACAGTATCTGACCAACGATCTTCAAATGTGAAGGTTAACAGAAATCCCTCGCACAAGACATCCCATTCGCTTGTTCCATGGTAGAGCTTGGTCTCAGTATACCAATTCATGGGTATGACATCTAGGGTATGATAGAATATATGTACCCATTCAGGCTGTGGCTCTTCCCCGTAGACCTTGGTCCATTTCGCGAGGTATGTGCGTGGATCATCTTGTCCATCATATTTGTCTACTAGTCATATATGTGGTTTCCCAAATCATAGGCGCATCATTCTTCTGCATCCACTCCAGTCCTCAAAATTTCTTTATGCGTACCCCACCATCGGGTGGGCATTGCATGGAGTGCCCACTTCAGTGCATCGAACCACTGTTGTTCTGGTACTTCTCTTTCAAATTTTCTTAGGAATTCAGCCACCGCTGACAACCCATCATATGTCAGCAAATCCCTTGCATCTGTTGTCATGCAGTGCAGTGATCTGACCATCATGTTGTAATCAAGCGTTGTTACTTCGTGCAGCCGATTCTGCCATCGCTCTATCTCTTCGTTTGAATCTGAAGTGCAGTAGCTTTCGTGTTCCCACGGAATCCTTCTATTTGTAGTTAGATTCACCCAATCCTCTTCTCACGTAGTTATCTTGTAAATACAATCGATATCGTCATCACTATCATCGTCGCACACTAGTTCAGTGTATCACGCTCCTTCGGCTGGATCTAGTGGTACTACTACGCGTAGTGACTTTTTCTCAAAGATCATTTTGCACTTCTTTAGATTTATGAATCCGTTCATATCGGTGGCCCAGTCTCTTCCTAGAAGTGCGGGATAGGGATTACTGTCATCGACAATCTCTATTACTTCAAAATTTGCCTGTGCACTCGCACCTTCAATGTCTACTATTACCCCTTGCAATATTCCAATAGGCATAATCTTCTATTGGTTCGCCATTCATAACTAGATAGGAGACCACTGTAGCATGGGTCTACCCATGCATTCCCATGTTTGTTTTGGCAGTACATTCACATTCGATCTGAGATCCAAGATTACTTGATCCATTTGATACTCACCGATTTGCGCAGTTAACCTCATTTCCCTTCCTATGCGAAATACATGCTTTCCAAGTTTCCGGACCACGCATGGTTCTCTTGACCCGACACACCTAGTGATAAGTTCCTATAGTCCTTTGACTGACTTACTATCGCACAGTAGTTTCATGCATGTCTCCAGAAAGGTAGTGAGCATTGAAGGATCCATCCTTGGTTCTAGTTGATCCTTATGTTGGATACCTATACCAATAGGTTTCATATTTCATGATTGGAAAATTCAAATGCCAAATATGCTCTGCTTTGCTGGTACAAAGATCCCATATTTTCAAAGAAAAGAAAGGTGTGTACATGCCTTCATGCCTATTAAAGTTTTGATGGATGATCCAACAGCCTAATCTGGGTCATGCCATGTTTCAATTTCTGTTGTAGAATAGAGAAAGAAATCTGTCCAAACTGTTTAATCTTGGCAGATCAGTAGTTAGGCAGAGAAGCTAAGGTTCCCAACTGCTTAATCTGGGGCCTTGGAAGAAATAAGGGTAGTGCTAGATAGGAAATCAAAGGAAAAAGCCAATGGAAAAGAAAAGGCACATAAAGGGTCTGCGAGTCCAAGTGCACCCTCCAAGTAGAAACAAAAAATGCTAGGCAAAATAGTTGGGTAGGTAGATGAGGTTGTAGAAGTGGTGTTCCTTCCAAGCTGGAACTTTTCCAGTCAAATACAAGAAAAACAACATAATGAAGCATGTCTAACTCCCTTTTTTCCTGATTCATCACTCATTACTAACCTCCCTTACCAAATTGTGCTTATAAGAGAGATTCAAGGCTTTATGTTGGTCCTTATAGCCTTTAGAAGCCACATTTCCTGTGTAAAGGTCTTTTCATTTTGATCTACTCTTCAAACTAAGTTGTTTTCAAGAAAACTTAGTAATATCACTCTTCATTCACCTTCTCCCCACATATTAACCTCTAACCTTTATTATCTAGCTCCCTATGTTTCCCTTTCCCTACTACTATAACACCATGGTGTATAAATCCTAAGCACTGTATAAATACCCCCTCCTTGGCACTATAGCCATATGGTTCACTACTAGGGAATTGGATTAACACCTGGTTAAGCTCAAGAACCCAAGCCTTACCTCTCTGTCTCCATCAGAATTCATTCTACCTTGTCAACCCTTCATTTTGTCCTAAAAACCTTGGAAAAACCCCTTTCTACCCTTATACCCGCTCAAAAGCGAAAAATGCATAAAAAACCCACTTTCCCCGCCTTATCCTAAGGTCGGGACCCATTTCCGCTTTTTACATGAAAATTTCATCAAAAACCATCTTATCCTAAGTTTTTGATATCTTGAGCGATTTTGCAAATAAATTATTTATAAACCATGGTTTCCGCCCTTTTTCCAAAGTTTGCGGCTATATATGATTTAACGATGAAATACATTGCAAAACCATTAAATTTTTCAATACTCCGAAGGGTCCCACCGGGCGCAAGTTCCAAGGGAAATTATTATTTAATCCCTGCCCGATGGCCGTATCCTTCGTGCAGATCCCTGACCCGATAACCGTTCGATCGAGCTACTTTAATCCAACGGTCGACGTGAATTTTGGAGCGGCCCCGACGTCCGATAGATATCGTCCGATATCTGTCAGATGCTGATGTCATGCGGGGTCCACATGTCGTCTCCAAAATCCATCGGAGCCCCCTCTGACAGATTCCTCGCTGTATAGGAGGTCGTCCGATATCGCGCCACCTGTCCGCCGACGTCAGCTCCCTCTCACTGCCTGCGTCAGCGCCACGACCGCGCGCCCCGCCCACCACTGGTCCACCTGTCTGCCATCTCACCACCCCCGTGGACCGATCATAGGCCACCACGTCACCTGATGACGTCATGCTGACGTCATCCAACCCGGACCCACTTGGTGACGTCATGCTGATGTCATTTAAAAAAGGCGCCAATGACCCGAAAAAGCCATATTTTGTCAAATTTTGCACGTTTTTTGCACTGTTTGCAAAAATCATTGCTGCACTCTCTGCATGCGTTTCATGACCAAAACTTCAACAACCTGCTCGAAACAACTAGGAGATCGTCAGCGCGCTTACCCACCAGCTTCTCTGACCCAGGCCATCAATCTACCAGGTATTTGTCCGTGCAAACTTCTCTGAAACCTGGTTTTCTCTGTAAATGCCAAAAAATCACTTTGAGTACAGAAAACGCTTAAATTCACCAGAAAACTACCTACACCCATCCCCTCGTGAAATGTTAATGGTCGAAATTCACTAGCCGAGCCATTTAGACTGCAATTTCAGTGAAAAACCCGCATTCTTCGTTCGCGCAGTCGTGAACTAGAACCCGTAACCTACACTCAATTGCTGAGAAAGGTCTGTTAAAGACTAATACTTGCTTTCTTAAGGGACTAATACAGTATTTCAATTGCTGCAGACTTGCCCTGTTACCCTGCATTTGTCAATTTTACCTCTTCACTAAGGCAGTGTTCCTCACTATTGCCCCGTCTAAGAAAAAGCAGTTTATTTACAGAACAGAATCCAAGTGACCATGGAGACTCCAGTTGCACCAATTTCCCTCAATATTGCTCCCTTAAATGCCCCTCAGAGAGAGCTGGAGTGGCAGGATTTGGCAGACCTAGACTACCAAATCTCAGAGGACTCCTCATCAAAATGCAAGTTCCACCTTCATCTACTGAATGAGTTCAAGGCCAAACATAAGGATGGGACAGACATACTAGGCATTTGGGATTCCTTCCTCCCAATATTCAAGCTCCCTCAGGTCAACCAATTCCCTGACCTGATTCATCTATGTGCTGTCTGCTATGACCCCATGCAAAGGGCT
>APFE031163357.1:70337-92564 GCA_000404065.3 Pinus taeda | reverse complement strand
TTTTCTTCAGTTATGGTAATGAAAGTGTAATTCTTAATTGATACCTTTCACACTATATCATCACAGTGATCTATTGTTTCAGGAATTCAAGTTTGCTCCTGAGGAATACATCCCTTTCTCACATCCCAGCTTAGTGAAAAATTCTTAACTGCTTTTCACTGGTTGTTTACACTCCATTATCATAATCTACAGTTTGTTTCACGAAATATATAAAGGCCCTGTAATTCCAGCTGCACCAAACTCAGGATTTCAAGAAACCAACAGCCACAGACTCCATTTCCCAATGGATTAATTTACCTGCAGAGAACATTTCAAAACTATTAGAAAACATCCTCCCAACCAAACACAAAACAAGCAAACCTTTACTTCATAACTAGCCTAAAATATCCATAGAACAGAGACAAACCTTACAGAGAGAGCCCTCGCTGATTACAGCTGGGCTAGAAGCTGTAATCCAAAGATTGGTTAGTGGTTACCCCGGCCGTATTCCCTTGGGAGTCATAGGGAATAACCTGGGTGTTAACACCTTACTACCTGAAGTCAAAGCCTCCGTGAAGCTCTTCTTAGCTTCCATGAATGTCTCCTTCGTGCATTCTAAATCAAATTTGGATTCCTTTGTAGGAGCCTTGCGAACCCACACACTTTCTTTTGGCTGCTTCCCTTGATCATCGCCTGTGGTCACACTGCTCTTGAGCATCATGTTTACATTTGGGTCTTCTTTGGTGGCTCAGACCTCATCATCTGTAAATTATGAGTCGGAGGGGGTTGAAGAACCCCTTTTTCGTGCATTCTCGCTATCAACAAAGGGAAGTCCTCTGCCTCATGATAAAACTGAGTACAATACCAACATGATGACCTTGTTGGGTTTGTACAATTGTGGGTGCAGTGCCCTGGCCCTCCACAATTGTAACAAATTAGTTGTCCGCGACCCCTTCCTGGTCCCATTCCGCCTCGACCTCGACCGTACCCTTGAAATCTAGCATGCACCATCCCTACATTTAGGTTGATGGCTCGCATTTTGGTCTGCACCCTATAGGTAGGAGTTCGATCCATCATTAGTTCATTGCTTCGGTAGGTGCATTCATCATGGCCTACCGACCTGCAGAAATTACAAAACAATTGCTGGGACATTTGTGTATACTTCTGCAACAGATGACAATTATCTGTAGTGTGTTTTCCTCTTATTTGACAGATCGTGCACCATAATGAAGGTACTGTGCTTGACCCTGCCTATGCCTCAGGTCTTAATGGCATCAACCCTCCCCCTGCTAAGTAGTTCATGAACACTGGACATTTTTCCTTGTCGTCCCCTTGGCCTTTGCATTTTATGCACCATACCACCTTACACACCTCTGGCTGAGGTGTCCTGTCTTGTTTCAAAATTTGCATTTCCAGACACAGATTTTGCAATTGTGATTGGATTTGTTGGACTCCCAAACCAGGGTTTTGTATAGGGGTCTCATGCAATCTCATCACAATTTCTAAAGCTTCGGCCTGGGTGGAAAGTTTCTGCTGTGACAACGATGTCCTTAAGTGTGGTGTCAGAGATACTACAAACCATGTGCGATGTTGTCCGTCTGTCAATGTCATATTGGCTTCGCGAATTGTACTCTTCA
Source organism: Pinus taeda (assembly GCA_000404065.3). Lineage (NCBI taxonomy): Eukaryota > Viridiplantae > Streptophyta > Pinopsida > Pinales > Pinaceae > Pinus > Pinus taeda. The sequence continues at coordinate 90,948 of APFE031163357.1, read as the reverse complement.
GCCTTTGGTCCAGATCCCAGGGGGTCTCGCCTAGGAGCATCGTGATCTCCTTAAACTCGATGATTGATTGTGTCTTTGACTTTGGCCTACTAAATCCCTGTTCATCGCAGCCTGGATTTTTGTGATTCCTATGTTTGGATGGTCATTAGAATTCTTGATATACCATGTTAATGTGCGATCCTGCTGCACGCTCACCAACGTAGCCTTCTTAATATTGTCATGCATGACACCTTGTGCTTCCCATACTTCTCTTACCACGAACCAGAATTGGTCCGGATCTTCATTCCCCACTCCTCTGAATACTGGTAGTTTGATTGCACTTGCCGTACTAAACTGTGGTGAATGTGGAGGTGGGGTGGGTGGAGATGGAGGTGAGGAGGGTGAGATGGGTGGCGGTGAGGGTGGAGGTTGTGAACGTGTAATTCGCTGCCTTATCAAATTGACCATGCTTCCCAGAGAAACTTTTACGAGCTGTTCCTTGCTTTCCCACGAGGGTGAAATTAAGGGATTGGTTTCTAATTCTTTGCTACCTCTGCTTCTGTAGATCTTCCCACTTCGCGTATCTTCAAACATTAATTTATTCGCATAGCCACTTTTCACACAATAACATCTTAATCCAAGTGTTCAAAGATTTAATATACTTACCTTGCGGTTCCTTGAGGAAATTTCGCTCCACCTCACTGTAGCTGACAATCGTGTCTACTGCAAACTCAGTGATAAATCCTCCTATTATTCGGTCAAGCCAATGGTCCACAGCTCGTGCGATATTATCTCCTAACGCTTTTATTCTGCGCACTAATTCCAGAGTCCACACTATTGGTTTGTCGTGCCTACACCTTCCTTGGATTTCTGCTAACTTCGCGATCCACTCATACAGCTCAGAAGGAAAGAATGCAAAGAAAATTTTGTGGAATTCTTTATAGAAGTAGTGCTCCAACCAATGTTCCTTAGATACTCATGGATTTTTGTTTTCCTGCACCGTGGACTCATGAATCTTCTTGTCCAACCACTCTTCGATTTCTTTCTTTGGTGGATTCCAGTGGCACGACATTATAAATCCTTTGTGCAGATCCTGGTCTTGGCAACGGAACCATTTGTTGGCTTGTATGGGCCTGACCCAGGTTCAGAGGTGATTTAGCCAAGAAAATCCAGGTACTACTGGCCCTTTCGGCAACAGTCCACAGAGTGCGAACTGAGGTCTCACCCAAAGTAGTATGGGAGGGTGCTAGAACCAGGTTTCTGCACCCTAGGGATGTTTGACGAGCTTCTGGAGGTCCGCAGTTTGACCCTGCGCGCACGTCGCTAGGTGCACTTGTTATTCCTTAGAAACCTGTGATACCCAAGTTCCTTGCTACTTAATCTGTTATTACCTGATTAATTAACTTATTTGTGTAAGACTAATGATGATTTACAGCATATTCAACAATCATATCAATGTGCACAATAAATAAAATAGTATAAATGTAAAGAAGGCAATACACAAGAAGATACACAAAAATAGGAATCAAATTCTTTATATTATTCTTCGATCAATATTATAGCCTCGACACTACCCTGCGCACTCAGCTGCAAGGGTTCGTGCACTCAGCTACGGACTCTACGAGGCGTCTGCACACTCAGCTGCAGAGCCTCTTCCTACTACTACAACCTAATACACTTAGATTCTTACTCTATGTTTGAACCATTCGTATTCCTCTCTCTTCTTCACTCTCTTTACAACTTAGAGCCTCGCTCTATTTATACAATCCCATGGTCCACGTACCATGGGTAGGCTGACATGAATTTATATTATATTACAATACTTTAGGGCAGACAACCCTATGACTCATCCTATACTTCATGCTCCGCGCTCGCAATTCGCGGAGTCTTTACAATACACTTGACCAAAACTTGCGCTTTGAGCCTCAAAACATGCTGTGGGGGGATTCCATGCCCAACAGTTCTAGTGCACGAAGCTTCTCCTCCAGTTTGGGGAAACCTACTAGAATAGGTTCAACGCAAATTTTCATAACAAATTCCATGCTGGTAGTGCTAGGGTAGAACTGTGCAACTTGCCATCAACACGGGAAGGTAGTGTAGAAAAATGCATTGATGCTAAAGTTTAGGTTTTTAGTTAGCTTTCTTCAGAATGGATTCAGGACAGTTTTCCTTTGATTATTCAGGGAGGTTTTGGTATGTATATCATGATGGATATGCTGCACAGTTGTCAATGTTTAGGAACTCTGGGATATGGAACAGGAAGTGAACAGGAGGTGTGACAAAATATTGTGTAACAGATTCCTCCTAAATCATGAAGGCAGAACAAGGAGTGATGGCTGAGATGGTTTACAAGTCAGTGCAAGGATGAGAGTAGCACTGTTAGGAGACCTGTAAATCAAGCATATACATATACATATACATATCTGACATCTCTTATGATCATTCCTAATGATACATGAATAGGCATCAAATAATACATGAATTTGTGGTATGGACATAACCATCCAAATAGAAGGGATCATGTGCAAGGATCCTTGATATGGTCACAACCATCCAAGCATAAAGGATCATGAATATGGACCCACGGTATGGTTGCAACCATATATCTAGAAGAAACATGTGTACAATCATGAATAATTCATAACTCCACACAACCTAGAATTTATCAGATAGAATCCAGGGTCTTGTGCTCCATCTCGACCTGATCAATGTATGAATTCTGACATGTGAATAGATGTGTCAAAGTCGAATATGATACAAAACCACCTGATTACTGGTCAAGCAGAAGTTGAACACCCGTGGAATCATCTGATCGAAGTTCAATGATGTAAACCTTTCATCGAATGTGAAGGAATTTCCATTGAGGCATGCAATCTCTAAGGTTCTGTAAGGGAGTTTCTAGATCATCTTCCTAGATAATGAGATGAAGTCGACAAGAAGTGATCTATCAAAGGAGGGCCATAATGAATCCCACATCATCGACACGAAACAAAAGGATGTAGTAGAGTAGAAAAGTATGATCCAAGAGTGTGGTAGAAAGTCAGACAATGTATAAGTGGTAAAGAAATGAAGATAGGATTTCTCTTGAACATATCGACAGCATGACTCCAAAGTTTGGCATCATTTGACTCATCATAGGATCATAGGTCATGATGACAAAATGGTAGAATCAGACGAGAGGAAAAATGGATTTCCAAAACCCAGGGAGGCAAGTGACTCAGTGAGGATGTCCCAAACTCGACACGAGAAACGGATGACTGTCATGTTCAAGAGAGGCATGCTGCCTTTAAAAAATACAAGAGATGATCACTTTCACTTTTTCCCCACCATTTCTGGCGAGTACCCCATATATTTTTTATTGCAATATTGAAGGGGATAGCATATGATTTCCATATAAGTTCATCCTTCAAATGAATCCATCCTAGTAAGTTTTACAATTCCTAGGAAGGAGAAACTCTGTCTTGTTATGGTGACAAGTCCTACGTCGTTTATGTTTTACGAGTCCGACGAAGGTGAAACTTGGCATATTTTTCATTTTTAGAGAGTTTGGAAAAGAAGTTAAAAAGAAAACTCCAAAGGTCCCTTTTCGTAAACCGTCTCTTGAACCCGAAAGGGTAGAAAACAATATCCAAGAGAACCTCTTAGCCATGTTCGACTAAGGTATTCGTTTGTTGTACAATATTCTATCTCAGTCCAGAAAAGGGTTAAACTTATACTAAGTAGATGTCATTTCATTTACTTTAATGAGTTTGAAATGACAAGTACTCGACAATATTTTCATTTTTCAAGAGTCAGAAAAGTGCTTAAAGATGACTCCAGGGGGTCCCTTTTTCATATATTTTTGACGAGTCTGAAAAAGTGATAAAATAAAACTCATTGAATCAGTCAAGATAAATCACTGTCGCCAAGAATATATGACTTGTCGCTCCACAAGGAAACACACATTACCGATTTTGAGGAAAAATATTAAAAAATGAGTGAAATATGCCCTAATTTGGTAAAAATATTATTTAAAACTTATAAATAGGGAAAAAAGAAAATCATTTTTACCATTTTACCAATTTCCAATTGTGAGAGCATTTTTACCTCATTTTACCTTGATTTTCAGGCAAGGAGCATGATCAATCCTGGACTCCATTTTCCGAGCTGCTTGTTGAAGGTAAGAGATTTGTCCCTTCCCTTCATTTTGGTACTCATTTCATTCATTTTAATCATAGATTAGGATGCAAGGACTTGAAAATTTTTATTTTGTGGGTGACTGGTGCAGGTTTTACCCATCGGATTCACGTTGCTCACCTTGTGGTCAATTAGGCCCTCATGGTGGCAGCGCAAGAAAATTCATAAACAGTGGCACTGACACCGAGGTAATTTTTTTGTGTGTGAAATCCTCCATGTTAAATAACTTATCTTGGAATTTGTCTCCATGGAAGCTCATGAAATGTTGTTTTATTCATTTCCCATAGGATAATCAATCCAAAATGGTGGTTGAATGGAAAGAAATGGGACATGAAGCTGAAGACCATCAAGATTCTTAGGATCAAGATTGTGTTGATGCCCTACAAGCATGTGGGTTGCTCAAGTTCTTCAAGATTCCTGGGATCATATCACAGTAGCATATAATTAGTTGGTGGGATGTGGCTCACCAACAATTCATATTTTGGGATCAATAACTCAAAATAGAGGTTGAAAACATTTATTTCATTAAAGGATTGTCTAGAAAGGGACAACAAGTTCAGTTGTCTGGTTCACACACTAGAGGAGAGAGCATGGATACGCTCATGGCGAGGCATCGTCCAGGGACCAAAAACACTCAAAGTTGGAAAATCGACATAAAGACCATTACAAATCAACCACTACGAATAATACTACATACTATGGCCCGAGTAGCTGGGGCTCAAGCATTGCATGAGGCAACAAAATTGCATTTCTAGTATGCAATCGAGTGTCTAAATCCCACGATTTTCAATTTGAGTGAGGGTTTGTTGGTGTGCATGAGGCGCCAACTTACGGAGTACAAGTTAGGGAGTTTGAAACAATTTGGTTTGAGATCCATTTTGGTGACATTAATATTGGAATGTGTGCCATTGTTTCGCTATCAGTGGTTAGAAGTGGACGCACTAATTCCTAGAGATCCACGATTACTCAAATGGGGAGATTCGGTGCCTCGTCATGGAGGCGGTCAACAAATGTCATTCCCCCTGGCATTTTTTGGATGGTTGCACCAGTAGCTAATACTGGTTGACTATTGGGCATATGTAGACACATATTTTTGAGGGGATACAAATCTTCCACTTCCACCAGGGGCATAGTGGACCGATTAAGGTAAAACTATTTTTAAGTTTTTGAAGTTTTTTTATTTGTACTAAGAATTGACTTATGATGATTTGTAGGTGTGGGACCAGAGAGACCTCTAGGGTTTCTCCAGTAGGCAGTCGAGTGGCACACTAGATTGAGGAGGCTCCTTATGAGGAGGGAGTGGATCCTATCGTTGAGGTAGAGCATAACCTGGAAGCTTTAACTAGGGGAATTCTAGAGCATGCCTTGATCGATGAGGTGCCATTACGCTACGAGAGGCACATTGTAGGGGTTTATGCCAGATTGTGTCGGCTATTGGGCCAATTCATTAGGGATATTTCATGTTATCATGAGCACCATGTGGGTGAATAACCAACTCTATTTTACTTTCTGCAATGTTGTAGGCTTATAAAGCCATGTGTCTCAGAACACAAATTTTGTCATTTTGATGTAGCAAACTCTCTCTCTCTCTCTCTCTCTCTCTCTCCTATATATATATATATATATATATATAGATATATTATACATTTTTTTGTTTGTTTACCATGTCTATTATGTGATGATTTATGATTTACATGTTTCGAAAATGTCTATCTATCACTTAGTTAGCCAATGCATCTGTTAATGTGTTCATGCGTCTCATAACGTGATGATAAGTAATAAAATCAAAGTCTCATTCCAATAGATGAACTCACAAATACATTCTCAATATTTGAGGGTTTCTAACTGAATATTGTCCATTAAGATGTATTACAATGAGTTGTGAATCAAGTTTTACAATGAAACCTCTAATGCCAAGAGTGATAGCTTCTGACAAAAGCTCGATTACCGCACTATATTAGGCAATGTTATTAGTGTACAACCTAAACATATACCTTATAAATTCACTAACTCACCATTAGGGTCATATATTTCCAATGCAACGGAAGATAGATTCCATGTACTACGACAAGCACCATAAAAAAACTGACGTAATAGTTGGATGACATCTGCAAACCACGTAGATCACGAGGTAAGCAGAGGAAACATTTGCAAAATTAAACTAACACACCAAAACCACAATGCACACTAATGAAAACATAATAATGTACAAAAGTATTTACACATAAAATGTGTGAAATTTTTCCGATGGAGCCCATTTGCAAACTCGGGTAATCGATCAACAAAGAGTAAAACTGGAGTTTCACTATTGGCATGCCTTGTAAGCATCGACTTAGCCAAATAGTGGAATGACACGCATAAATGACAATGTCCCCATGCCCCCCAGGCAAGTGAGGGTTACGAGTCATGGGATGAATTCCCCATTGTAATGTTGGGCAAACGGTAAAGACTCGGTGAGAAGATCTTGTGAAAGAAGGTAGGAAAATCTTAATATCATTGTGAGGAAAAGATACTTTTAGTTGAAATATTTTGAAAATTTCAGGTTGGAATAAATGTCAATGGGCATCATAGTAGTAATATTCCCCATGTTTCCCTCAGACAAAACTTTGTGCACCAAAATAGGCCTTTGAAGTGGATGGGTCAGTGTACGAGAAACAAAGGTATCCAAACACGATGAAATCTCTCCATGACTCAGGAGAAATGAGGAACGATGTTGGGCATCATTCTAGGGAGTTTCCTCAAGAGACATAACTTTGGTGATACTCTCATGAGTGGGAAATGTCTTGTTCAAGAGATCCAGAGAATCCCAAGAACCAAGCCAAGGGGATTGTTAATACGTGTCTAGATGCATACTAAGAGTAGCATGACTTTCAGAAGTGACCATTGAAGTCAAAAGAATAGTTTGATAGGATTGTTTTGCTGGGCTGAGTGGCATGGCATCACCAAAAGAATCTACTTGATCAGCGTGAGGAATGATCCAAGGATAGTGAGAATTAGAGATCATGTTGACAGAAGCGAGGTTTGGAGGTGGGAGGGAAAAAGTTCCCATAAGAGAAGAATCTTTGAAAAGACCCACCCCAACACTTTCATAAGGGATGTTAGTATTTCCCACATATGGCACATTTCCATTCGAAGAAATAGAAGATAAAAAGGCTAACTAATCAATGGTGACTATTTTCCCCTCACGAGGAAAAAAGAGCATACGGAATAAAGAAGAAACCAAGGAAAACATAGCATGAGTCCAACTTCGACCAAGTAGAAGGTTATATTTTAAATTGGCATCAACAAATTCTACTTCTAATTTAACGGTTTTTCCTTCCAACATTATGGGAAAGTTCGTGAGAATACTGTAACGATGAGATCCTCTGCCATCAGAGGCTTTTAAGGTGTTAGGAGATTGGTTAAGAGGTGGAGAGCCAATAGAGGTGGAGAGACAGACATGATGTAGGTGGAATCACCCTCACAAATCACAGTCTGATGAATTGTCTTCCCTTTTATAATTACATGGATTAAAAAGGCAAGTTGATGTGGAACATGATTTTCCAGGTCAAAGGTAATCAGACTCGAATCAGTAGGGCCAATTCCCCGTATAACGGATAGTAATTATTTCCGTTGCGATGGAAAACTCTGGAGAACCTCCAAGGCATAGATCGTTGAAGGTGTTTGAGATAAATCTTCGACAATATTGTAATGATGGGTAGCTTGTGCATTCAGATTGTAAGATGATTTCCGAAGGACACCTTTGGGAGGTGGTCGGATAACAGAGTCATTACTAGGTTTCTCAATATGAAAATGATCAGAAATAGGTGGGGTAGAAGTGGAATGTGTATCGGTAACTTCTTTATCCACAACTTGTTTGAGAGGAGTCAGATAGTCTTTTGACCGAGTGGAAATAGAGATGGGGACCATTCCACTCATATAAACTTGAGAACTCGAAGATGTAGAAGATTGCAGTTGTTCTATCAATTGGGTTTTCTGTGATGGAAAAGGTTATTTTAGTACAATTGGTGTCCCTTGAGTTCCTTTTAAAAGCGACTAACTTCTTCATGATGGGGACAATACTTGGTATGGTGATCTTCCTCACAAATGAGGCAAGGATATTTAGGCTTAAGTTTAGATGCATCATCAGCAGTCGATTTCGGAGGATCTTGTTTTGGGGTATTAGATTTGTATTTTCATTTACCCTTTTTTTTACCTTTTGAGGCTTTGTCTACCACGATAGACTAAACACCATTAAACTCAAACGTTTTACTAGGATTTGGAGAGGGATTTGAAGGAGGATTGGATGCAGTAGTTGAAATGGATTTCTGCTTCGAATAAGATTTGTTGGAAGTTTGAGTCACAGACCCAATAATACCATCGACAGGTGGTACGTATGGAGGTTTAGAAGATGATGGATCTTTAGATGGTCTTGGAGCATCAGGTAAGAGATTATATAACGTGCTAGATTGGGAATACAACAAATCTAAATATTCGGCACCAACATGGCTTGATCATCAGTTACACAACCACCCATAGCTATGCCCTTGGAAATTTTATTAATGAATGATTTGGTAAATCATTTAGTTAACAAATCATTAGTTATATCAAACTTGATAAGGCGACGCTGATGTCTCCACTCATGGATATGATCAGAGATGTGGGTAGCAATATTATGTTTCAAATATGTAAGCATATGGGTACCAGTTTCGTATCGAATTGGTAACTAGAAGTGAGTAAGGAAGGCCATTTCCAAAGGGTTGAAGTCTTGATAGGAACCTTGAGGTAACTCGATGTACCAATTTGCGGCAGAACCCATTAGGGTTCACTAGAAAATACGTAGACGAACAAAGTCCTCAACCCAGGAATTGGATGAACACCATAAATGGTAAGTCATAATGTGGGCCTGGGGGTCTTCTCTAGATTTTCCTTCGAATTTTGAACAATCACTAGGAATATTAGTAGGAATCAGAGGCCAATATGGCGAATGAAGTATTGCGTAATTTGTGACTCTTGACACATCTGGTAGTTCCAACATTTCTAGAAATGGAAGAAAGGCATGGGAGGCCTTTGATAAGGCCCAACTTGTGGATTCCATCCTTGTTGGTATTGGTTCTACCCCCATAGTGGTTGATTTTGACCATAAGGAGATTGATATTTCCCCCACTATGAGGTATTCTGACCATACAAAGGTGGATTTTGACCAAGGTAAGGTTGATACTGACCCGTCATAGTCCGTTGAGAACCATAAGGTGGATAAAAAAGTTGTGAAGTGTATGGATTATAAGGTTGTTGTTGCAACTGTTGATCCTGGTGGTAAAATTGCTGACCCTACTACTGCAAGGGTTGACCTTGTTGCTGTAAGGGTTGGCCTTGTTTATACAAAGGTTTGTTTTGCTGCTACAAGGGCTGTCCTTGCTGCTGCAATGGCTATTGATAAAGACCTTGTTTCACATAAGGTCCTTCTTGTACATAAGGTTACTGTTGTTGGAATGTTCCTTGTGGAATTTGTTGAGTTCGAGGTTGGTACTGATAGTTTCTAGCTTGAAATTGACCAGATGCCCCAAATGAGGGATTTTAACTAGGCTGCATTTGGGGGTCTTTTAGGTTGTTGTGAGCCATACAAAGGGTACGGTTGCTGGTAGGGTATCTGGGCTGAAAGGGGTTTTTGATACAGGGTTTGGCCTAATCCAGAGTAAATAGATGATCCACTAGGATAAGGTACACTGCCAACATTTTGACTAGCTCTGGTAGTGTGAGTTTAAGATCGACTCACATAAGTTCCACCCAAAACAAGAGTTACATATGGAGGAGGTGGTTGTTTCCCACCATCAAGTGGGATAGGTGGTGGAACATATTTTCCACTTAAGAGAGGACCTGAGGAACCTAGAGGGACATTAATCGTCCCAACCGTAACTATTGGTTGTACATGAATTGAAGAAATTACAATCGGTATAGGAATTTTAGACACCACACTTGAAACAAATAGACCAGAAGTAGGCATGGTGCTTGATGACCAAAAGGGATTGCGATAAAGTGAAGACACACTTAGAGTACCTCAAACCAATTGAGCCAAATAAGTATAACCAAGTGGAAACAAAGGTTCACTACTTTCAGGAGGTAGTGGGGGTGGTACACTTCCAACATATGGAAAGCCTTCAGGTGGAAAATCATATTCAGAATCATTGCCATTACCAAGAGTATGAGTGGCTGAGACTTATGGAGGACCTCGAGGAGAGGTTGGAAACTCACCTCTGCCATGGTGTTATAGATATATTTGGGCATTGCAACCCCAATCACATATGTCCATAAACCAAGGGATTCTAAACCCCTAACAATGTTGTTTCATACCCTAAAGGAACAAGGTCAGTTGATTACATCATTTCCTAGAAGTTCTCCCTGAAAAAATGCTCAGAACTGGTCAAAACTGGACCATACAAACTGCTCCATGCTGAGGGTGTGATGCATCTCACCTGTTACACATGGGGGTTGTGATGCATACTAAAAATCCCTTCTGTAGGGTGTGATGAGCGAGAGCAGACAAATGGTAGAGGCAGTTTGCTAGGTGGAAACCCAGAGAATCTTCTAGAAACTGCTCATTTGACACTTGCCTCTCTGAATTCACCCAGGGATGAGTAAGAGATCATAAATATCTCAGTGGAACCAAGAACTATTAGTGAACTGACACTAATCAAAATCCCAGAAGCTGACTCACCCACCCGCAAATATCTATATATGGATCCCTGATCCTAGAGATCCAAAGGCTGGAATTTTGTATTTTGTAAGGAAGTGCTATTGGTTTCTTTGTGAAACATTGTATTGTTGGGTGATCTAGCTTTTCATGAGGTGAAGAGGGCTTTCATGCTGGGAGGATGGCACTGGATCAGACAACTTGCTTGTAATCATCTCTTCTACTACTTCTATCAATAAAGCTATTTGAGTTTTCCTCCATATACTTGTATATCTTTGAATCTTGTATTTTCGTATGCATTTGTATGGTTAATATACATCTGATCCTATATTGTTTATGGTTATATATCTCTATGCTTTGATGGTATTTTGCTACTTTGACTCTATAGGTGTTCTTTGAAGTGGCACAGGTGAGGAAGGAGTGGCGAAAGCTCTATCAAGGGAGAGAGGAAACAAGCAAGGAGCCAAGTGAAAGACTGAGGTTGGTACTCTCTGCTTCTCTCTCATCTATCTCTCACAAAGGAAAACACAGGTGACTTTAAATTGTTTGTTTCTAAGATAGCTACCTGTCTTAGTGGGGCTAGCAGCTCTGAATGGACACTAGTTTTCCCAATAACACATGGGTGGAAACAATTGGTGAGGGGGAATATGAGATGATGGTGGAGATAACTCCAAAGGGACCCCAAGATTATTGTATGGACTATACGGTCGTTCAGGAGATATGAACAGTGGATAAAAAAGTGGATTTGGAGGGAATAATACAATCCGCTATGGACTCTCAGGAGATTCTGAATTAGATTCCTGAGATGATGAATATTAAGGTGGAGGATGAGAAGAAAGGGGTTGAATACTTAGGATAATTCCAAGTTCAAGACCTTGGTCTTCAAGTGACTGTGAAATCTCAAGATGAACTCCTTGTGATGACCCTTCAGTGTCATATGATGAAGGGGAAATGTAAGCTCAACCTAGTGGTTCATCCACAATGACATTCTCTTAAAACCAATAAGGGGTGTTTGATTTGAGCCTATAATTAAAATTTACGATTAGTCAAGAAATATGAGGGCAAGGATAACTACATAGGTAAGTCATGTTATCATGGGAAGTTAAATTTTAGAACTTAAAAACAAGAAATAAATCAAAAAATGGTGTACTAGGCAAGAGGTTTTACCAAGTATTCGAGAATCATAATATACACCTTAGCCGAAATTAAGGACTTAACGTATGAAGTCTGATCTCACTGAATGCTGTGTTCGGTGTATGACATCTACAAGGTGGCTGACTTGGTTACCTATGGCTAAAGGATAGAAATCTAGTGGGGTCTCCCAATATATACTCGATGGTACGGGGAGCACAAGTCTGTGTTAGCATTGTCTAATGCATAACCGTTCGGTGAGAGCGTTCCCATATACTTTCCATACTAGAGTGCCTCTGATATACCCAAGAGTACTGGAGAACCTTTGATATACTTCTTTACTGGATGAGATTTCACCCCTAGGTTATAATTCATGCATTTAAGAACAACTGCTAGGTTTATAGATGCTAAAATATGTCTTTAGCCTACAACTCTAAATGTTTGCATTAAGTTCCAGATGCTCCTTAGGTTAATTCAGTGAATTTTAATGTTATTCTTGAATTATGTTTCAATTTTGGGCTCAAATGATGTCACCTAAATGCTAGAATGCAACTATATGAGAAAATGAAACATTTCACTTCAATGAATGTTATACTAGCGAGGGAAGAGAGTTCATTCAATTAATGCATCAAACAAGAATATGCATGAAACAATATGCCTCCACTAACTTTTATTTTCCAAATGCAATATGAAAAAGAAAAACTAAACTTCACTTCCACTATTCAACATGCAATATATTGAAAGCAAAAATGACTTTTAATTTACTAAGATGCACTTTAACTAAATGATGTTCTCTTTGATTTTCAGATGCTCTAATGCAATTAAGCTTCAACTAAAGCAAAAATGAAGATTTTGATTCGAAATGCTCCTAATGCAAACAATGCACCAATTAAAGAAAGACCAAATCAAATCGAAAAGAACTCAATGAAAATGTATTTCACTTTCTCTTTTGAATATATAAACCAAGAAATGTAATCTATGCTTGATGAATAACTGATGCAGGAGCATCGGGATTAGCCAACAATGTGAAAACTTGTTCACATGTTGTGGCTAAACAGCTTGAAATTCATTGACTGTTCGGTCAAAACCAGTTTTTACTGAGAGGGTTGGGTCTCTCAAATGATTTGTTATAATTCATTATTGTAATAAGTTGAGACTATCTTATTTTAGATTTAGAGATAGATTTGTTTGCATAGGTGTGAGGGAGAGATAAGAAATAGAGGATTTGCTGTTAGATCTCTTGAGAATAGAAGATTGCTATTAGATATTGTTAGAGGAATTATTTGAGGATAAAAGAGGAAAAATGTAATAAGTAAGAGATTAGAGAGGATTGCTGAGTGGAGTGAGGGTATAGAGTGTGTGGATTGCATTCTTTTGGAGATAGAGGCCTTTATTGTAATATCAGGCGAAGGCCGAGATTCTGTTCTTTATTTTATTGTGAATAAAACAATATTGCGTGCATTATCATTTGAGTAGCCCATGGAGGCTTTGAATGCTGAATTCCTTCTCTGTGTTTGAACACTTTGATGCTGGTCCTGTGTTTTCATAGTTCATAGTGGAAATCCCCGCGTTTAAGGCTGATTTGGTGTAGTTTGGGTTCGCAAGCGGAAATCCCATTTACACAGGAAATCACACTAAAACACTTAGCATATTCGAAAGGGTGGACTTGAAAGTTTATGTAATTGGTTGTTGAACATTATCGGGTCCTGTGGTTCATATATATACCGCATTGCTCAAATCATTGGTGTGTGACAAGTCTTGTCCCCGACCCTTGGCAATATGTGATCGCCAACATATCGCATCGGCGTTTCGGAGTGGAGGTGATATATATTCTTAAGCACCATTACAAATCGCCGATAGCGATAGCGATATCGAATTGGGACTGTGGGATAGCATCGATAGTGGAGCCTTGTGCCTGCCGACCACCGATACTGTGATTGGATCCTGACTGTCCGATCAGTGAGATTTGGATCTACAGTGATAATTAATATATTTGTTTAAAAAGGCGGAAAAACATTCTTTAAGCCTTTTACAAAGGTTTTGGGTCCCGAAAAGAATTAAAGTGCTGATTTAATAGTTGAAAAGTCTTTTGGATCCCAAAAGGGGGATAACCATTTTTTCGAAGGAGTTGGGTTCCGATAGAGAAGAGGGGTGATTATGGGTTTAATGATCCAATTGGGTTTTATTAAAACCATCTTTTCTGCTGCATCATTTTGTGGTATCAGAGCAGAAGAAAGAGGTGTTTGTAGTGAAGATGCCACCAAGGAGAGGAATTGGTCGAGGAAGACCAGAACCAAATGAAATTCTATTGGAAGAGGTGAGGAGTTTGTGTGCACAAATGGAGACAATGGAGACAGCCCAAAGAAGAGCACCTGATGATGGAGCTAAGAGTTCTTTAGAAGAATTTGCTGGAGATGTGAGAGAAGTAGAAGAAGACAATGAAACTGCCAAAGTCCTCAAGATGCTGGAAAAATTAGGAAGCAAACCCAAGATGAAGATCCCTATGTATGAAGGGAGTTTGAATGCGGAGGAGCTTATAGATTGGATCAGATCCATAGATCAATACTTTGACTATGAAGAGGTTGAGGAGAATAAGATGGTGAAGTTTGCAGTCACCAAATTGAAGGGTCATGCATCCATCTAGTGGGACGAGTTACAAACATCAAGAATGAGGAAAGAAAAATCTAAGATCAAGCAATGGGATAAAATGGTAAGCAAACTGAAAGCCAAGTTTTTGCCTAAAGACTATCATTTGAATATTTTTTAAAAAGTGAAAAATTTTAAACATAAAGGAATGTCTGTTAAGGAGTATACAAAAGAATTCTATAGATTAAGTATTAGAGCAGGGCATGTAGAAGATGATGTGGAAAAGATAGCTAGATATATAAATGGGTTAAGGTATGAGATACAAGATGAGATTAGCTTGTTAAGTCTGAAAACTATTGAGGATGCCTATCAAGCAAGTCTAAAGGCAAAGGAGAAAATATTGAGGAAACAGAGTCAAAGGAACAGAGGAAAGAGCTCAGTGAGAAGTAGAGGAGCTTCCAGATCCAGAGGAACACAACGTCAGCGTGAATCAGGAAGCTCAAGTAGCAGACCACCACAGAGGTGTGAATCTAGTAGAGGAATATTCGCACCCAGAGGAAGAGGGCGAGGAAGAGATGTTAGGTGTTATACTTATGGAGAATGGGGACACATGTCGTGGGATTGTCCTCATAACAAATCAGCAAGCGAGAGGGGTGCAAATGTTGCTGAGGAAAAGCCAGAACCACCTCGACTTGAGGAGAAAGAAGAACTCCCTGAAGAAGGTGAATCATTGCTATTTAGAAGAACTTTTCTTAGAGCAGAGAAGGAAACTGGAGAACCTGCACAAAGGAAGAACTTGTTCAGAACCACTAGTAAATCAAAGGGTAAATGGTGTAAGGTAATCATGGACAGTGGAAGCACTGATAACCTTATGTCCATAGAGATGGTGGTTAAGCTTGGGTTAGTGAAGACAGTACATCCTGCACCCTACAGAGTGTCTTGGTTGCAAAAGGGCCATCAAGTCATTGTGACAGAACAATGCAATGTTTAGATGCAAATAGGTACATACAAATATGTAATCCTACGTGACATAATTCCCATGGATATATGCCATATATTATTGAGGAGACCATGGAAATTTGACCAGAAAGCGATTCATGATAGGAGAAGGAACACCTATACTATAGAGAAGGATGGAAACAAGCACACGATCTTGCCATTGAAGAATGATGTTGATAAAGAATTCCCTAAAAACAATATCATGTTGATAAGTGGTAAAGAATTGATACAGGAGGTTGAAAAAAGTGAGGAGTTGCAATTCCATATTGTAGGGAGGCCCAAGGTAATATTAATGCCCACAAATTCAAATGATTTTCCTGAAGAAATTAAAGCTCTGTTAGATAATTTTATGGATATCATTGTGGATGAATTACTGAATGCATTACCACCGGTTAGAAGTGTTAGCCACCATATTGACTTAATACCAGGGGCAAGTGTGAAGTAGGAAAGTGTTCCCCCTATGGACAGAGGTAACCCCTCTAGCCCTAGAGTGGGTCTAGTCACAACAAAGACAAAACAACAATTGGTTCCCTTAAATAGTCATCGTTGGAGGCCTACCTCAAATTGGTGGTTGATGAAGTTCCGTTGCATTGCTCCAGCTTCCGTTTCCTTCTCCTTAATGAGCAAACAACCTGAAACACCACAAGAAAACAACAGAACACATAACCGAGAACAAAAATGATCTATTTACTCATAAAGTCAAGAAATAATGAGCTATCAAGTAAATTACATACAAGACATAGGAAATAATCATTGATTGTATTAATAATAAATCAAGAGCAAAGCCTACAACCAAGTCTTGACGTCGCAAGCCTTCTTGGAGGGTCCAGCCAGTATGTTTCTTCAAGCATTCACTCTCAAGGATGGGTTTCCCAAAAAAACAACATCTCTCTCTTACTCACAAGCTTTAATACAAAGTTAAGGGCACTCCACAACCTATTATAAAATATTAGCAATCCCACACTTGTCACACTCACACCAAAGCTATCTACCAAACTCAAAAGCACTAGCAACATTGTCCAACCAAAGGAACTAGCAGATCATAGCAATGGTGAGTGAGTTTATAGGAGAAGGAGTCTCCATGAAATGAGGGAGAGGGAGCTTATCCCCAAGGAAGGAAGCACAAAATATGGAACTACCATTCCAGAGAGGGAAGGACGACCCAAACTGACCCAACAACTACATCTAGAGACATCCAGAAGGCCGACTGTTGGAACAAACTCATCCAATATGGATCGTCACTAGCCATAAACTAAGTCTCCGGAATGTCATCACTAGGAGGTAATGCATGCAAACCCATCATCGTGATATATAGCTAATAGCCTTGCGTTAGGTCTAGAAATCCGACTGTTGCCGGAAACAAATATACACTTGCGACGGGGTCAAGGTAAGACCATTTGTGACAGGGGACCGTCGCGTATATTAAGGGTTTACGCATGACGAGGAAGAAACTTAGGGAATGAGGGTCAACTTGTAGCATCAAAGAGCATATGCTTAATCTTCTTACATTGGTGGGAAGATATGAACATGTTTATTTGACACATGACACAGCAGAGGGACTGAGATGAGGACAGTGAGAAATTACTGTGTAATGATGCCCCCTAAAGCATGAAGCCCGAGAGAGTGGGAGGGGTGAAATGCTTTACGAAACTATCTGAACTGGAAGACCACTTTTGAAGAATCTGTAGGCGCAAGTACAATTGAAATCTCTGATAGTGAAATACATGTAGTTTAGGCATGGGCGCAACCATCCAAAAGAGATATGAAACTAGGTCTGTTGTATGGATGTAGCCACCTAGTTGACAAGACCATGATAATGATAAAGGTATGGTCGCAGCCACCCATGGAGACTTAGGTATGGTCGCAGCCATCCATCAAAGAGTCATGTATGTAATCACGAACAAATCCATGCAGCCTGAACATATGTAATCTTAGTTTTGGGTCTTGAAACCCAACCTACCATAGTACAAATTCTAGCATGCGAATAGATGTGTTGAGGTCGAGCGTGAAGTCGCTTGATTACCGGCCAATGATGAAAATTGTTAACAAGTGCGAGAGAAACCACCAATAATGCCAATGGCTCTCAAGGTACTGTCCAGTACAATCCACTATGTGTGAAAAATGAGTTGAAGTCGAACACTCGTGGAATCACCCAATCGAAGACCAATGATGAAAGTCTACCGTCAGGTGTGAAGAACTTGCCATTGAGGCATGCAAGCTCCAGGGTACTGAAGGGAATCCCTAGACCAATCTCCTGGATAATGAGCTGGTGTTGATAGGAGACGATCCATCGTAGGAGGGCCATAATGTTTCTCCCATCAACGACACGAGATAAGGAACAAGTGGTAGACGATGAAACATAGTATCAGAGGAGGAGGTAAGGGTGAAAACTACAGAAGGATTATACTCTTGAACATATCGGTGACACGACTCCAGAAGGTGGTAGCATTTTAGCATCAAGGGATCAGAGGCTTGATGGAGAAAACATGGATTAGATGGAATGAGGCAAAATGGCAACCCAAAACCTCGGAATGCCCAATGACGATGTGTGGATATCCCAACCCAACAAGAAGCAAAAGTGTCAATGTTCAAGAGTGACTAGTTGCCGCAGGTAACCAATGATGACTTCCAAATTTTCCCCCACCATCACAGGTGAGTACCCCAATTATTTTTGAAAACAAGCTTGAAGGGAATAGCATGTGCTTGTAATATAAGTTCGACCTTCATACAAATTCAACCTAGTGATAGTTTAACAAGTCCTAGGTAAGAGAAGCATGAATTTTGTCATGGCGATGAGTCCAATGTCGTCAGGGTTTAACGAGTCTGACATAGGGAAAACTTAGAGTCTTTTTCATGTTTAGAGAGTTTGAAAAAGACACGGGAAAGAAAACTCCAAAGGGGGTCATTTTCCATAAATTTGTGTCCCTCGAGCCCAAAAAAGTATAAAATGGTACTTGAGAGAACTGCTTGACCATTACGATCAAGGAGTACTTTTCGTAATTAGTGGCCTCGATCCGAAAAAGTAGAAAAGTGATCAAAGACACGTAATTTTTTAACCAGTATCGAACCTGAAACGACAAAAAGCCGGCGATATTTTCATGTTTATACGGTCAGAAAAAGAGCTCAAAGTGGACCACCTTTTATTCTGTTTAACGAGAGAAAAGAGAAAACTCGACAATCTTTTCTTCTTTTAAGTCAGAAAAGAGCTTAAATAGGACTTTTGAAAAATATGGACCAAGCATATACAGATCATGACATGTACCAACCATCTTTGTTTCTACACAAAAACACCACATCATAAGATCCATTCGACATAAATACATTATATATGTGGAAATTAGGTTAAAAAACTCAAAACCCTAATCAAAACTTCAAAATAAATGAAGAAACCCTAAAACCTATTGTGTAAATTTTAATTTTTTTGAAACACACTATAAAAAGGGGGTATGGTAATGTCATTTTTACATTCACCTTGTGAGTTTTTTACCTTTGGTGTTTTCGTGTGCAAACCTAAGCGAAGTTCTGAGCTCGATTCCGGCACCAATGATCAGTGATCTCGCCCGAGACTCCTACCAAGTAAGTAATCTTCCCTTTGCGCTGCATTTCAATGATTTTTTCATTTAATTTGATGTTGGATAGGTGGTTTTGGGTGGATTTTAAAATCCAAATCCGCCTCTCGGTCATCGTGGAATATCCGTTCGTGTTAGCGACGACCGAGCATTGTAACACGTACCACCATCATGATCATCACGAGAGATAGATGTACTTTCATGAAAATCACGGAAAAAATGAACATCTAACCTCGAGCCATCGCCGCTGTTTGAAAAACAGCTGTGATGGCACCGTAAAGTTTAAATTTTTTATAATTTATGCATTTAAGCTTATGAAAATGGCTCTAATCATTTTTTCCTTTGATGCAGGGCAAAATGGAATTCATGTGGCAGGAAAGAACTCATGATATTAATGACGAACAAACATTAACGATCCCGGGTGTAGGAGAGCCCTACTTGAGTTTGGATTGCTGAAATTATTCCTCACTCCACATATTCGAGCATAGCCTGACTTGCCATAACTATTAATCCGCTCATGGAACCCGACAAACAGGAAGTTCATCATTCAGGGCAAGGATATTGAATTTGATGCTACAAACATATATTTTTTGACTGGGCTGTCTCAGCGCAGTGAGAGGCCGATCTTAGAGGGTCAATGGGTTGCCGACGAGACCTTAGATATGCTGATAGCATGGGTGTGCCCAGGGGCACGCAAATCAGCCATTAGCGGGAAATACAGATCCTGACAGTGGAAGATTTGACTCTTCGCTCGATATTGTTCATGGTTCGAGAACAGTGGGCTCTCAAGCCCAACAAAAGGCAACAAAGACTCACCTCCAGCTAGCTCTTGATTGCCTTAACCCGACCATGTATAATTGGACTGAAGCAGTGGTTGCTAACATGAAGAGGCAACTTACAAAGTGCCTACAAGGGGTGACGAAACTGTTTGGATATGGATCCATTCTGATCCCACTCATGCTGGAGCGGGTGTCGTCCCTTTAGCTATAGGATATGGACCTATATGTGCCTAGGCCACGAGAGACCCGCATCACCCGTTGGGCACATGTTATGCTGCGAGGGGGTGGCGGTCGACCAATATCATGGGGGATGCTGTTCCGAGAGTGGCTAGACCGTCAGAAGATCATAGTCTAGGATTGGCCATATGCAGGCACAGATTTATGGGGAGACCCCGACATGCTACTTCCTGCTGGTGAGTAGTGGGATGAGGGAGGTAAAACACTTGATCAAACACCACACTTATTTATGTGTTTTGTTTTTTATGATGTTTTTGGATTTTCTTATGCATATTTCTTAATGATGTCTCTTATGTTACTTGAAGATGTGGGACTAGAGAGGCCAGTAGGACTAGCTCCTGAGGCATGGAGGGACCCGCAGGGCAATAGAATGTTGGCCCTGGTTCACCCTGGTGGCAATTCAGAGGAGGAGATAGCCTGTAACCTTGAGGGTTTGACTAACGGGATCTCGGACTATAGGGGGATGGAGGAGGTCCCAGTAGAGT
>APFE031163357.1:46894-69189 GCA_000404065.3 Pinus taeda | reverse complement strand
CTTCTTCTGTGCTTCAATGACTAGAGAGGCTAGTCGACGAGTCTCATCTAACTGCTCTAGGTAAGGACGACGTTCTTATACTGGAGTAGTGTTTGGAAGAAATTCGACGGCTAATTTAAGAGACGGGATCTCACATTCAATCGGAAGGGTAGCCTCCAGACCGTAAACCATTTGGAACGAGGTGAATCTGGTGGCATCCTTTGCTGAAGTTCGGTAGGCCCATAAGGCAGAAAACAACATCAAATTCCAGTTGGACTTGTGCATGCCAATGGTGTGTTGAAGCATAATGACCAAAAATTTGTTGACAACTTCTACTTGGCCATTGGCCTGAGGATAATACGGCGTCGAACTATCATGCCACAAGCCCAGCTAGGTTGTTAACTCAGTCGTCATATGATTACGGAAATGAGAACCATGATTAGTGACGATAGCCTGAGGGACTCCAAATCATGAAATGATATGATTGAATAAAAATTGAATTGCTGTCTTACCATCATTAGAAAGCATAGGCATCGCCTCAGCCCATTTCGTAAAATAATAAATGGCAATGACGATATACCCATGACCCTCGGCCGAGCGAGGGTTACAGGTCATATAATGAATGCCCCATTTCGTAAAAGGGATGACGATAATGAGAAGGTGTTAAGAATCAGGAGGCAAACACATCTTCTGTTGGTATATTTGACACGCATGACAAGAGCGGACAACGAGAATGCAATCCTTGAAAATAGACGGCCAAAATTAACTAGCACGGAGGATCTTTTGAGCAGTAGCATACCCGGACATATGACCACCACAGGCACCAGAGTGGTATTCATTCAAGACTCGTTCGGATTCCTCGAACATCAGACAACGACGGAGAACAAAGTCAACGACGAGACAATACAGGGTGTCCCCGATAATGCGATAAGGTTGAGAATGATGGTGAATACGTCGCCGAGCATTCTTGGACAAATCAGGACGAAAGGAGGACATTTGAAGGTAGACAATATTATCCCCATACCAAGTATCGAGGGTGCTAATCAAGAACAGAGACTCATTTGGAATATGGTCCTCTGATTGAGAGGGCGCGGTAGTAGATGGTAGGGAGCAGAGAAACTCAGAAAAAATGAGGGACTTCTTAGACTTGGCTATAAAAAACTCCAAGTCAAACTCTTGAAGGATGACAATCCACTTTGAGTACTTACCTCCTAGTAACTAACGTGACAAGATGTATGTCATTGGGTTGTAGTTAGAAACCACCGTTGTATATATAGTGGCGAAAACGTTGGATGGCATGAACGACTGCCAATGCCAACTTCTCGACATAGGCATATCGAGTTTTCGTGTCAAGTAGATTGCGACTGAGAGAATAGACAACATGCTCAGTATCATCATCATCGCCTTGGACCAGAACCATGCCGATGGTGCTATCGGCGATAGATAAATAAAGAGTATAGTCACGGTGATAATTAGGTGGACGTAACAATGGAGCAGAAACAAGGAGCATCTTGAGCTGCTCGAATTGCTCTTGTGCAACGTCATCCCAGACAAAAGGGGTATCTCACTTTAATAACTGCGTATAACCTTTGGAAACTTCAGCATAGTTTGGAATAAAATGGTGTAAAAAATTCGCTTTACCCTGCAAACTCAGCAATTGCTGCAAAGAAGCAGGGGGAGGAAGATTCAAGATGGCTTCAACCTTAAGGGGATCCAGGTGGATGCCCTCTTTGGAGACGACAAACCCAAGAAGTCTGTCGGATTCAACATAGAAGACACATTTATGTGGATTAAGATGAATATGATAGTGTCCACAGCGAAGAAAGATTTCACGAAGGTGATTTGGATGGTCTTGGCGCTTTGCTGAATGAGCCAGAAGGTCATCTAGGTAAGGCTGCGCAATGTGTTGAATATCATGAAATGCATAAGACATTGCGCGTTGGAAGGTAGCACCAACATTTTTGAGACCGAAAGGGAGTTTTTAATAGGCGAAAGTACCCCACGGGTAGATAAAGGCAGTCTTGTGTTGATCCGTAGGCAATATATTAATCTGGTTGTAACCAGAGAAGCCATCCATAAACGAATAAATCTCACTCCCGGCACACTAATCAATATGCTGGTCAATGAAAGGTGTAGGGTAGTTATCTTTGGGACAGGCATGATTAATTTTGCGATAATCAACACATACCCTAATAATGCCCTGCTTCTTGGTCACAAGGACAATATTAGAAACCCAATCTGTGAGTGGGATAGGGTAAATAAACCCAGCTTTAAGAAGCTTCTCGACTTCCGCTTTAATAGCTATAGCGTTTCTAGGGTGCACGGGGCGTAGACGCTGTCGAACAGGTTTAGCACCCGGATACATAGGTATTTCATGCACCATGATGCTAGGATCAATGCCAGGCATCTCTTCATACGACCAAGCAAAAACATCATGAAATTCTCGAAAAAGATCAGTATAAAGTCGAATCTCCTCCAGAGTACATGTTACTTTGATGTGAATATGCTCGACAACCCCTCGTTTAACAGAGATGTCGATAGGTTGAGTTTGCATAATGTTCCCCATATTTCCTTGAGAGAAAACTTGATGGATTTGGATAGGTGTCTGAAGGGGTTGGGAGGGGACACAGGAAGCAAACTGCTCAAGACAAGTAAGCATAGCCCCGTGGGTAGGGATAAATGAGGAACGATGGTGATGATTAGACCAAGGAGGTTCCTCAAAAGACATAGTCTCGATAATCGCTTCGTCAGAAGGAAAGATTTCCTGTAAGGGTTCCGAAGAAGTGCTATCTCCGAGCCAAGGGGATTGGATGTACGAGTCAAGAGCCCTACTCGAAGCAGTAGGTTTAGGGGATGAAGCCGATACGGAAACAATTTCGACATAGTTGAGCTCGGCAGGACTCAACGACATGACATCATCCCAAGATTCTACCTGATCATTGGGAGGAAGAACCCAAGGATCAGAACGAACATAAAACATATTGATGGGAGCGATGTTGGGAGGTGGGAGTGAAAAAACGCACATAAGGGCAGGATCTTTAAAAATTCCAGCACCCACACTCTCATACGAAATGGAGGTATGCTCCACGAAAGGCATGTTGCCATCGGAAGAAGAAGAAGCGAAGAAGGACAACTGGTCTACCATGACAATCTTCCCTTGATGGGGAAAACGAAGGACATGAAATAGAGATGAAGCCACGACTCGCATGGCGTATGTCCAGCTTCGTCCTACAAGGAGGTTGTAAGTTAAATTGGCATCGACAACTTCAACCTCAACTTCGATTGTCTTCCCTTCTAGAGTAATAGGCAGACGCGGGAGTATACCATAAGGATGGGAATCTCTCCCATCGAAGGCTTCCAAGGTATTGGGAGACTGGCTCAGGGTCGGAAAACTGATAGCCTTCCAACAAGAAACAGACATAATGCAAGTAGAAGCGCCCTCATCAATAACAACGCGGTGAATAGTCTTAGAATTGATGATGACTTGAATAAGGAAGGTGATTTGGTGAGTGTTGGTCACTTTAATTGCTGATTAAAGTGCTACATAAATTGTCAACCCAGGGAAGTCTGGTTATTTCAAAGGTGACTGCGTACTATATGTACTCAATCTTAAAAGCACTAAAAGTTGTAGTACAAATGAATCACACCTTGCTTTAATAACTGAAGCTCCACTTTGTGTTACAACAAATATACTCTATTGCAGATATCCATTAAGAGATACTTATATTCATTCAAGGAATCATAAAGGAACAATTCTGCAAAGGAAAACAATGGCTATTCTATAACAGAGAATCATGACCCTATCCCCAAAATGGGAACCCTTAGCACCTGCCTTTGTTTATCTAGCTTGCCGATTCACTTTGTAAACTTAATCATCGATGAGACACTCATGAAATAACTTTAACCAATGCAACAATCGATTAAGAAAGGAACAAAGTTTCAACAAAGGTAAAACAATATTAAGAAAACAATACTTATTAACAAGGTATGAATAAAAGACACAATCAACACACTGCAGAGAAATATAATGGGTGAATCTTGTGATGAAGGTGGGCCCTGTTCTTCTCACAAGATTCCCCAGGAGACAAGAACTAGAAAAAGATGTTTAGAACGAGAGTTTTATTCATCCATCAATATGTCATGTTACAGAAGGAAAAAGATTCTAGTACTGTCTCTTCAACTCAGCCTTTTTCACAATCTGTTCATCCCCCTTCTAATGTAGATGTCTCCTCTTTATAAAGAGGAGACATCTATTACAAAAGATTTACATTGCAAAATTCTATTTAACCCATTATACAAAAATAGGGAAATTAATTTCCCGTCAACAAAATGCTGTTACAACAATACTGTCTTTAGATCATGGACGTTACATCCAATGTAACAGCTTCCTCGGTGATCGATATGTTTCATCTGTTGCTGTCAAATTTGGAACGCAAATCTCAACTGTTGTAGCTTCGAGATTTGCATGTTTTTCTTGTTATTTCAGCAACTGCAAAAATAGTCTTGCAAATTCCGGGCAGTTTCAGAAACGCATACTGCACATCAATCTTTAACTGTTTCAGCAACTAACAATTCAAAGCTTAACTATGAAGATAGCATGATTATATGTTAAATAATTAAACGTATAGTGATGAGAAGAATCACTGCATACCTATGAAATAATTGGGTCAAAACACTAACAAGGACTTTTAAAGATGGGTTGAAAAGGGTGACATTATAACAAAATGTATAGTCAAAAAGAGACAAAATGAGGTCCTAACATCCCCCCAACTGAAACGGTTGCATGTCCCCATGCAATTTTTACTCTGAGTCTGAGTCAGAATACTGGGATGTACAGTGCAAATTACTTATGCAGTAAGAATAGAACGTGCTGTCAGCCATGTTTCTGAAACCCTGGGCATTCTGAATTCTCTGCCATGCTACAAGCTCCTCCTTTTTGGACAATGTGAAGTGAGCCTTATATTGCTGTGTTGGCAGCCAAAGAAGAGGGAAGTGGAAGTGATAACCCAACCAGTTTTGGGCACATTGTTGCATGCATTTCACATAATTAGGTAACCTTGATATTGCTGTTTGAAGATTGGGAGGGTTAAAAGGATGATATTATCTCCTCTCCTTAGGACAATGGTCCCAAAATAGATTATTTGCTTGTATGGACAGAGTTCCCTTAGTCTTGACATAATGTTGGCAGTCCTTTAAGACTACTTCCTGTAGTTCTCTAATATGCTCAGTCTTCCCTGGCTCTTGTAAAACCCGTCGATGTTCAACAATAAAAGCAGCAGCATTTTGTGGCTCAGCTCGGATCCAGAGAAGGCAGTTCTCTTCATTATGTGTTGCTGACATGAAAGCATTTTTCCAGGTAAGCTGATTGGCCAAGAAAGAAACGAAGGCTCTAATGTGAATGTCACCAACGAGAGGAATTAAATTAAGCTTCCTATCTTTAGGTATGGCCTCATTATGAAGATAGAGCTCACCTAACAAATTCTGTTCACTAATTGATGCTTGTGCAAAAGTTTCAATAAACTGCTGAGGTGTAGACACCTTATGGGGTCGTCCATCTCTGACTGCTTTCACTTGGAAGAACGATAGGTGTTATCTTAAAAATACAGAATAGTTGAAGGATGGATTTCTAGTGGCGAGTAATCTTTGAACCATGTCAAAGATAAGAGACAGTCTGGATTTTAGCTTTTTGTTTTCCTTGTGCTGTGCACAAGACTGTTCTAGGACTTCCCAATTTCTATATGCATGATTTAGCCACACTGATTTATATTCCTGTAATGCCTTTTCTTGTGACAGGGCATAATATTTCTTCCATGTATCCCTTAGTTCCTGAAAACTGGAGGTCTGAGTGAATACAGTCCTTGCACACCGGGGTTTAGTCTGAACAAAGACAGTCTTTGCACTCTGGGGTTCAGTCTGAGCGAACACATCCTTTGAAGAATTTGGTGCTAGTTTTTCAGCTTTAACAACTAGGGTAGGCCGGGTTACCTGTGGTTTCATTTCTTCTTCAGAGGTCTTTGAAGGCCCTGTTGGTTCTTGTGTAACAGCAGGGCGCTCTTTCTTAATTATGACAGGAGTAGATCCATGGGTGGGTCAAGGCAGTGGGACTTCGATTATCTTATAACCAGCTTGAGAATAGAGATCACCACACTAGCCACACATGTATTCATTATATCTATCTTTTTCTGCACTTCTCTCAGCTGCCGATGCTTCCTGAGCTAAGATATACAAATTGCGTTCTCTTTCATGGGCTTCTCTTGCCATGATCAACTCGTGCTTATAAACCTCAATGTCAGATTTCAAAAACTCATTTTCTTCCTGAAGGGAGGCTAAAGTAACCAGACGTTCTGTAGCAGTTGCAGGTTCCAGTGGATGGGAGGATCGTTGTTTAGTGGCAGCTTCATCATTTGCATCCTCAGTAGGTGGTTCTTGTGTAACACTTGCTGAACTAGTAGCTGGTTGTTGTGTAACAGCTACCTCTAGGTCATCTACTTTCTGTTCCTTGATAGGTGGTTCTTGTGTAACACCTGTTAAGTCGGTAGCTGGTTCTTGTGGAGTAGCTACATCTAGGTCGTCTATCTCTTGTTCCTCAAAAGGTGGTTCTTGTGTAACACCTGTTAGGTCTGTAGCTGGTTCTTGTGGAGCAGCTACATGTTGTACATCATCTTGAGTGTCTACTTTTGATAGATCAGTAGCTGGTTCTTATGGGGTAGCTGCATCTTTTGAAAGGAACGATGTCACAAACTCCTGAGCAAATTGAATTTCGGTACCCGAGGGTGAGGAAGGGAAGGATTCAGGGCCTTAGGGATGTGGTCAGGTATCAGGCTTCAGGATAATGGGTGGGGGATTTGGGGTGATGGTCTCAGTTGCTGCTTCAGAAGACGTCCTTGTTCATCTTTGAGGTAGGAAGGCGGGAATTACAGTGGTTTTCCTCTTATGAACATTTTTACTTTGGGTAGGATGGTCATCATTAGTAGCAACTTCTTTAATTGAGGCTCTTATTTGTCTTTTTAGTGAGGATGCAACCTTTTCTTGTCTTTTCCTTTTTAGGTTGGCAATGGGGATATTTTCATTTGAATCATCACTGGGAATATGGACCGTGGGAATGGATGATTCATGTAAGTTAAGGGATGGGTTAGATACGGGGGAGGGGTCAAGTGGATTTACTATTGCGGGTGGTGGTATTTCTAAGGAATGAAAGATGCTCCCTGGTTGTTGAAAAAAAAGATTTTCAATTTGCTGCGAAATTCCAGGGGTTTGCTGAGAATTTTCAGCGTCTAATTGGGGATTTTAGCTGCTGTTCGAGAGGTTTCAACAGTTTCTTGAGGATTTTTGGTTGCTAGTTGAGGAGTTTTAGCAACTTCTTGCGGGTCTTCAGCTGTTGGTTGAGGAACTTCAGTAGCTTCCTGGGTTGGGTTGTTAAGAAGAGGAGGATTTTGCAGGGCAAAGCCCCTCTGAATTAGGTTTTGAACTAGGCAATGGTGAGTGAGGGATAAGAGTGGGTACTTTGCATGCATGGAATAATGTGACATGTTCTTTAGACACCCAAGTAGATAGTATGGTATATTTAATAAACGACCATGTCTTAAATGATTCAACAATACAAAGTCATGCTGGTACACTACCTGGTAACATCCCTCGCAGGTGAAATAGTGCTTGACAAACTCTGCGACCTTTGGCCATGGAGGTGGTAATGAACGAAGTGCAACACCCCTGCCTTTTTGTTTGACCCGCTCTCCTAGTAAAAGAAAATCTTGTTGTGTGTTCAGGATGAGGTGTTTATGACTGAACCAACGAATTCCATCAGTTGGTAACCCTGAAACTTGTGCTATATCCTCCTCTGTTACCAGAATTCGCACTCCCTGAATAATAGAGTATCCTTTGATTAAATTTTGTGTGAATTCCAGGACTTGCTGAGAGTCAAATCCTTGAAGCCTTTGGAAATAATCCACCCAGCGTGGTTGCTGAAAGATTTGATATGCTTTTGGGTACAATTCCAATAGAGCTGTTGAACCAGGTTCATTTCGAATAGCTTTGCCCCCCATCGTTACTGGTTTAGAAAAATGCACAGTACAGAGCCGAGTTACCGCAGCCGAAACAGAGTAAGATATTGCAAATGAGGTTGTGACATAATAAAATAGAGACGGGGTGACAAAACACAGTCGTGACGGTGATTGACATATCGGGTAATAATTGCAAAATTTTGGTATTCCCCCCCAACTGCGGCTAAATGATACTTTTGAATGTATGACGATTTCGGCAATCATATCGGGATCTTCTCATTAACTACAGTTTAATATTTACACATAAACACGCATACTTCACGTTTTACCTTCGATGGTTGTGTCGACAATATAATCTTGTTACTGATGGATCACCAATGGTTATGAAAAAAAGGGTTTATGAAATATGAGGGTATTTGTATGAAAGGTTTTCTATATTCACATGAGGTGATAGTGAAAGAACACAATTATCAGGATGATTCTCTCTTATGAAAATATATATTAGTTGTTTTTGAGAGGAAATGATGCCTGAATCTCGGGAAAAACAGGAAAATTGATGTTTTTAGGGAGAGGTGGAAAAGGTGGGTGTTTCAGCAACGAAGAAAATGGGGAAGAATTGGTGTTTCAGTAACGGGAAAAATGGTGTTTCAGTAACAGGAAAAATTTGTTGTATAGGAAAAATAAGAAAATGTTGCTGTGAGTGAATGGATTATGAATCGAAGTGAAATGGCAATGTTTCCCAAACCAAAATATGATCCTTCCTGCAATGGAATTGTTCTTTTCAGCCAGCCTCTGAATCTAAGACCTGCAAAATAATGAATTGTAACATGGCAACACTTGATAGGGATTATTAGTTAAAACATCCTATTCTTATCAGAAATATATAATACAAAATTTAAATACAATGAGGGGTAGTAGGCTCCCCTAAAAAGACATAATATGAATCTGCCATGCAAGTGGCCTTAAAATCTTCTTTAGAAATAGGTTGCTGGTATAAACAGAGCCGATACCCATTTACCAACAATGGTGTTCTAGAGTCATCAATTGTTAGGAGCCTTACTGTACCATTTGGAAAAATAGTATCTATCTCATAATGTCCCAACTATATTATTCGTAGTTTTCCTTGAAAATTTTCAAAGCGAGAGTCATACAATAGAGCCCAATTACCTTTTTGGAACTGCTTGTGCTTAATGGTTTTATCATGCCACCTGGTTCTTCGCTGTTGTATCATAGTTGTTTGATGGATGGCATGCAACCTCTTTTCATCTAATTCCTGAAGCTGCTGCAACCTAGCTGTGTGTGCATCAGTCAAGTCAAGGTTAGTAGCTAAAGCAGTCCTTAAGGTTTTAATTTCAAATTCCATAGGAAAAACAACACTTTTACCATAAACTAATTCATAAGGTGAAAAACCTATAGTATTCCTCCAGGTAGTTCTGTAAGCCCATAATGCTTCAAGCAACCTTTGAAACCAATCCTTTCTATTCTCCTTTACTGTTTTTGTTAAAATGGATTCTATGACTTTATTTGTACTTTCGACCTGCCCATTGGCTTGGGGGTGATAAGGTGTAGTCATTTTATGATAAATATGATATTTCTGAAGTGTAGCTGTAAAGCCATGGGAGTTGAAAGGAGTTCCTCCATCTGTGACTAGCTCTCTAGGCACTCCAAATCTAACAAAGATTTCTTCAAATATGAAAGGTTAACACAGATTCCTCATTAGCTCTAATAAGTGCCTTAGCTTCCACCCATTTATTCATATAATCCGTGCAAACCAATATGTAAACTCTTTGATTAGATCGAGGATTGATGCGTCCTATAAAATCTAGAGCCCATATTTCAAAGGGTTCAAGTATTACCTGGGGGTTCAGTGGCATTTCATCTCTATGATTAGGCTGGCCCATTCTCTGATAGCTATCACAGGCCCTAACATATTTCTTCGCATCCTTAAAAAGTGAGGGCCAGTAATAACCCATCCTGAGAACTTTATGCGCTATTCTCTTATCAGCAAAATGCCCTCCACAAGGGCCATCATGACAAGCCTTCAATATGTCGTAAACCTCATCTTCTCTAATGCATCTCCAAATTTCCTGATCAAGTCCTGTATGAAAAAGACACCCACTTATCCAGCTGTACCGAGCAGTTTGTTGAATGATTCTTCTTTTTTCTCTGTGTGACAGGTGTGATGATAGCTTCCTTGCAACTAAATAATTGGCAATGTCTACATACCAAGGTGAGTGAGTAGATACTGCAAATAGGTATTCATCAGGAAAGGAATCATCTACTGGAGTATTATCATCAGTTTTTATCCGAGAAAGAAAATTAGCAACTACATTTTCTTTACCTAGTCGATCTACAATTGTAATATCAAATTATTGTAGTGATAATAACCATCTGGTAACTCGAGCATTTGTAACATATTTATTCATTAAATATTTAATGGTCGAGTGATCAGTATGAACAAAAGTAGGATAACCAGTAATATAATGTTGAAACTTATTAATGGCATAATTGACTGCTAAAAATGCCTTCTCAGTAACCGTGTAATTAAGTTCAGCAGGGGTCATATTCTTACTGATGAAATAGATAGCATAAGGAAGATTATTTTCTTCTTGACCCAAGACAGACCCAATTACAGTGTCTGAAGCATCAAAGGATATATGAAAGGGCAATGCCCAGTCAGGTCCCCTTAGAATGGGAGCTGTAGACAAATGACGCTTAAGTTCATCAAATTCTTTTTGGCAATCATCAGTCCAATTGAATTCAACATTTTTCGTAAGTAACACAAACAAAGGAGAAGCTATTTTAGAAAAATCTTTGATAATTCTTCTGTAATATCTAGCATGTCCTAAAAAACTTCTTACATCAGTTTGTGTTCTGTGGATAGGAAGAGTCTGAATTACCTGTATTTTAGATGGATCAACTTGAATCCCTAGAAATGAAATGAAGTGTCCCAATACAATTCCTTCGTTCATCATCATATGACATTTTCCAGTACTTAAGGCAAGATGGGCTTCTATGCAACGTTTAAGTACTTTCTCAAGGTTTTGTAGTGCATCCTCGAAAGTCACACCATAAGGCGTAAAGTCATCCATAAATATCTCCAAAGAGTCATTAAGCATATCAGAGAAAATTCCTATCACTGCTCTTTGAAATGTTGCTGGAGCATTACATAGTCCAAATGGAAGAACTTTATAGGTGAAAGTCCCCCATGGACTAGTAAAAGTGGTCTTGTCCTGGTCTTGGGGTGAAATTTTGATTTGGTTATATCCACTAAAACCATCTAAAAAGGAAAAGAATCTCTTTCTTGAACTGTCTAGCACCTGATCAATAAATGGCAAGGAAATGATGTTTTTGAGTAGCTTTATTTAAGGCTCTATAATCTACACATACTCTCCATTTCCTGTTTTTTTTTGTACTATTACTAATGGGAAAACCCATTCACTGTCAGATATAGGGTATATAAACCCTGCATTAAGCAGTTTTTGAAGTTCTTCTTTAACAATTTCCCTTAGATTGGGGTTCATTCGTCGCTGGGGTTGACAGACTGGTCGAGACCCCTCCTTGATATAGATACGATGAGTACATAATTCAGGAGAGATCCCCTTCATATCTGTGTACTCCTATGCGAATGCTTCCTTATTTTCACGAAGTAACTTCATTAACTATCGTGTTTCAGCATTTGTCAAGTTAGGATTTATATTCAATGTTTTGCCAGGTTCAATTTCTACTGTTATACTCTTGTAGGGAGTATCAGTTGATGTTTGAGATAAATTTTCAGATTTAAGGTTTTGCTACATTTCAGGTTCCAAAATTGCAGTTAACTGATCATAAGTTTTAGAGGTAACCGAGGAGGGTTTAGAAATAAAGTTACTAATTACTTCATCCTCGGTGGTGTCTTTAAAAGTTAAGGCCCTCTCAATGGTCAAAATGGGTTGAGTATCCTCATCATCATAATCTAACCATACAAAGTTATCATTGTTACTCATGCGTGTAGCATGAGGGTAGAGAGTGAGTTGCTTAGTTTCAGATCCATTAGAAATTGTCATTGAGCCCGACCTACAGCTGATAAAGGCATCTGCCATGGCTAGCCAGGGTCTCCCCAAAATCAGTGGATGCCCCCCCAACTTTGTTTGAGTCTGTAACACAACAAAGTCAACTGGGTAGTTCCAAGATTCGACTGAAATTATTAGGTCTTCAATAACCCCTTCTGGTTTGATTGTGGAATGGTCAGAAAGCTCTAAAATGGTTGGTGTTTCTCTAATTACATTCTTCAGCTGTAATAACTGTGCAGTTTCAAGGGTCATAATATTTATGGCAGCAACTAAGTCTACCAGAACTCTAGAAACAAAAGATTTTCCAACCTGTACTGTAACTGTAGGATGACCAGGAGCACCATATTTTATAGGAGGGGTTTTTCCTGTTATTAAAGCAGTTAGATCACCCATCACATGAACTGTAAGGGGATCTTTGGCTTTACTTCCAGGTTTCTTAATGCAAATGTCTCTAACAATTTTAGCATAAATTGGTACATCTCTAAGTGCTTGCAGAAGTGGAATTTTAACATGCAAATTCTGCAATTCCCCTAGAATGTTAAAAGTAGGTGGCTTAGGTGTCTTAGTGAGAGCTAAATGCTCAGGGAATGGCGGCTCTGCTATTTCAGTAGTTTTATTAGAGAGTGGCTCAACTATTTCAGCAGCCTTATTGGATGATTTATCTTTTTTTGTCTCTTCTTTATCAGAGTCCGAAGAAGTAATATCATCAATAATAGGCTCGACTATTCTCCCAGACCACAAATGAATGTCATTACATTGCACAGGGAGAATAGGATGGTTCTGAATATCGATGACTTGCACAACTTTATTATTATTATTAGGATTGGGGTTTGTTTGTACAGGCAGCTGGGGTATCATTTTCTGGTTATCTGGTGGAGCATTTGATGGCAGAGAGAGAGATTGCTGATACTGAGGGAATTGGTTTGGAAATGGGATTTGTTGAGCTGTCTAGCTTGGGTTCCAATGATTAAAATAAGATTGCTGTAGAGACCAGGGATTCCATATTGTAGGATCCATAAAGGGAGGGTTTGTTTGCTGCATGGGTGGGAAGTTCATCTGGTTTAAGGGTGGGTATTGCATTTGATTTAAGGGCGGGTAATTTGTTTGAAAAGAAGGATAATTATTCCAATGATTAAATGGCATATTAGAATTCGTACCTTGTCCTCGTGGTTGCCATTGCCTCCTCTGTGTCAGCAAATAAACTGCTTCGGCTTCTTCTTCAGTTGGTTGCAGTGCTGCTTTTATTCTTGGTAAAGAAGGGCATTGTTGAGTTTCATGGTCCTTCTCGCAAATAGTGCAAATTGGTAGCTTGTCCAGTGGGCATTCCATTAGTGGGTGTTTTTCTCTGCATTTAGAGTAGAAAATGGCCAAAGCCGCTTCTGCCTCTGCCTGCTTCTTTTTAACCTGCAAGGTATCAATTTGTGAAGCAAAGAGCTTAACATTTCAGTTTTAACTTCTTCAAGTAAATTACCTATTTCGGATCTTGTTGCTCCTCCACTAGCTGATTTTTGGACTCTTGAGTATGTACTATCCTTGCTTTTTGGTTTGTTTACTGCTCCTCTCGAACATCTCTTACAGAGGTTGACAATCTCATCATATGATTCCTTAGATATATCCCCTTTTCCAAGCATATTCAACATGTCTAAACAGTCATCCCGTACCCCTTCCAACAATATTGACTTAAGAATATCCTTACTCATATTAGGGTGATCGGATCTCTACAAATTGTATTGTAATCTCTCCACAAAATCTTCTAAGTTTTCATCCTCCTTCTGAACCATCTTAAATAGTTCCTCCTTTCTTTCTCTTGTCCGGCAATAATCTTGGTATTTAGCCAGAAACTTCTCCTTCATCTGCTCCCATGTTGTGATCACATGTCTTCATAGGCTCATGAACCACCTTAGTGCATTTCCTTTTAGTGTCGCTGGAAATAACTTTAACTTTTGAGGATTAGTAAAATAATCATAAATTCTACACAATATATCAAACTCAAACAGAAATTCATCAGGGTCTTCAGATGATAAACCATGGAAATTAGGTAGGGTTGAGAGTGGGATGTTATTCATAGGAGTTGCCCCTCTGGGAAGATCCTCAATAGGGAATTCCAAAGTGGAGAGATAATTCTCACCTCTTCCTTCTCTTCGCCCCCCACCAAAGAGTCCTTCATTGTTTCCGTCCATTGGTTGTTCCCCTGTTTCACTTGCCCGATCTTCAGCACTTTCTGTTGGGCTTTCAATATTCTGAACTGGTTCCTCAACTTCAATATCTTCTATTGGTTCTTCAATGTCTTCCACTGACTCCTCGGTTTGTTCTACTGTCTCTTCGTCCCTTTCAGGTCCCACTACTTCCTCCGTTTTGTAGTCTGTTTGGAGAGAGTACTGAGTCTGTGGCCTCCGGGAGCTTATCCTCTGAGACGTTTCAGCTTTTGAAATGATGTCATCAATGAAAGTTTTCCTTCCTCCTCTGCCTTTGCCCTTTCCACCTGTGGGATTAGCTTTCTTGCGTCCTCTCATGCATTCTGTACATCTAAAAGAAAATAATTAATGCTCTTAAAATCTACAGTCACCTTCCCTGGCAACGGCGCCAAAATGTTGGTCACCTTAACTGCTGATTAAAGTGCTACATAAATTGTCAACCCAAGGAAGTCTGGTTATTTCAAAGGTGACTGTGTACTATAGGTACTCAATCTTAAAAGCACTAAAAGTTGTAGTACAAATGAATCACACCTTGCTTTAATAACTGAAGCTCCACTTTGTGTTACAACAAATATACTCTATTGCAGATATGCATTAAGAGATACTTATATTCATTCAAGGAATCATAAAGGAACAATTATGTAAAGGAAAACAATGGCTATGCTGTAACAAAGAATCAGGACCCTATCCCCAGAATGGGAACCTTCAGTACCTGCCTCTGTTTATCTAGCTTGCTGATTCATTCTGTAAACTTAATCACCAGTGAGGCACTCATGAAATAACTTTAACCAATGCAACAATCGATTAAGAAAGGAACAGAGTTTCAGCAAAGGTAAAACAATATCCAGAAAACAATACTTATTAACAAGGTATGAATAAAACACACACTCAACACACTGCAGAGAAATATAATGGGTGAATCTTGTGATGAAGGTGGGCCCTGTCCTTCTCACAAGATTCCCCAGGAGACGAGAACTAGAAAAAGATGCTCAGAATGAGAGTTTTATTCATCCATCAATATGTCATGTTACAGAAAGAAAAAGATTCTTGTCCTA
The DNA here is from genome assembly GCA_000404065.3 of Pinus taeda. Taxonomy (NCBI): domain Eukaryota; kingdom Viridiplantae; phylum Streptophyta; class Pinopsida; order Pinales; family Pinaceae; genus Pinus; species Pinus taeda. The sequence goes on along the minus strand of APFE031163357.1, from coordinate 53,908 downwards.
TCTCTTCAACTCAGCATTTTTCATAGTTTGTTCATCCCCCTTCTAATGTAGATGTCTCCTCTTTATAAAGAGGAGACATCTATTACAAAAGATTTACAGTGCAAAATTCTGTTTAACCCATTATACAAAAATAGGGAAATTAATTTCCCATCAACAAAATGTTGTTACAGCAATACTATCTCTAGATCATGGACGTTACATCCAATGTAAGAACTTCCTCAGTGATCGATCTGGTTCATCTGTTGTTGTCAAATTTGGAACACAAATCTCAACTGTTTTAGCTTCGAGATTTGCCTGTTGTTCTTGCTGTTTCAACAACTGCAAAAATAGTCTTGCAAATTCTAGGCAGTTTCAGCAACGCGGACTGCACATCAATCTTTAGCTATTTCAACAACTAACAATTCAAAGCTTAACTATGAAGATAGCATGATTATATGTTAAATAATTAAACGTATAGTGATGAGAAGAATCACTGCGTACCTTTGGAATAATTGGGTCAAAACACTAATAAGGACTTTTAAATATGGGTTGAAAAGGGTGACATTATAACAAAATGTATAATCAGAAAGAGACAAAATGAGGTCCTAACAGAAAGGCAGTCTCGGTACATGATTATCTAGGTCAAAATTGATCAAATCCAAGTTGGCCGGGTCAGTGCCACCGATGGCCTATAGCAACGACTTGCTCTGGGAGGGGCATCTCTGGAGGACCTCTAACGCGGAAATAACTGAAGGAGCTTGAGCTAAGTCCTCAATGATGCTATAACATTGTGCAGCACAAGCATTAGGGTTGTAGGAGGACTTACGGAGCACTCCTTTAGGAGGAGGTCAAATGATTGACTTAGTACTAGGTCACTCGATATGGAGAAGACCAGAACTGGATGAAGGAGCACTGGAGGGGACTTCAGTTTCCTTCTCAGTGGGTGAAGGATACTCTTTTGATTTTGTACTGATATGGATGGGAACTGTTCTAGCCATAAAAACTTGAGAGCTGAAGGGAGAAGAGGCTTGAGATGGATCAGCCACCATTTGAGTCTGTTGCGAGGGAAAAGTCTCTTTGAGCATGGCAGGAGTCCTAGGGTAACCTTTTAACAAACGACTAACTTCAGACCACCTGGGGCAGTCTTTAGTATAGTGATCCTCGTTGCAAAGAAGACAAGGATACTTAGGCTTGCAGTTGGCACCTTCCTCGGCTGGAGGCTTAGAGGGTGTTGTGGCCACCAACAACCCCCCTCTTTGTTTGATATTAGCAATAAAACCAAGCAAATGGGGACCCTTAATAAAAATCAAAAAAAACATTTTATGAAAATTTTTGTATTCAACTCCTTAAAACTTTATCGCATCGCGAAAAGAGAATGAAACGTTTTCTTATGAGAATAATAAACTGCGAAGAAGCGACATGAAATTCATCGCATCACATTCATTATGAAGCGCTCTTAAATGAAAAAACTTAAGAAATCTTCGACGGCCGATATGCGACGTCGCATATCGCAACATCGCGTAAGTAGCACACAAGGAATGAATGACTAAATGTGATCTGTGATGCTGTGATCTGCGATAAATGCTATTTGCTAATATTCGCGATCATGATTTTCTGCGATAACACATCTTGACGACGCGATCCGTGATGCTGCGATGCGAGTCGCAGAAATCACCCATCGCGAATTTTCCTCGGCGCAGTATTCAAGGAAAGCTGTCTGTTAACCAAAATTGGGCGCGCACCTTAAAAGAAATCAATGATTGTACGCCAAAGTATTGAGGAAGGACAATTTTGTGTTTTTCGAAGAGTCAGTTTGCTATGGATGTCATGATTATGCATTCATAAGAGCTTAAAGCTTTCATGTCAATCTTTATTATCATTACTCTCTTCCTTTGCGTAAACTGTAAGACAGGAAATAACATGAAGCAATGTGTAGGAAACATCTAAGGAAAAGGGGAGAGCGTCAATGCTCGGAGAACAGAGAAGAGATCCCTTCAGAAACGGATGCCGCATACGACAGGACCACAGATTCCAGAGTATCACTCAACAGATGCTGATGTCAATAGGCCACCTAAAGCTTAGAGTCAAAGGCGTACAAAAGCAGCATGCTTACAAAAAACCTTGAAGCTTACGCACTAGAGAAGCCCGGAACAAAGAACGGAGGTATTTTTCGATGCAGAAAATTATTCAGAGAGTAAAGTCCCTAACTTGTTCAGTCATTCGCAAGGCCGGAATCCGAAATAGCAAAAGCAGAATTAGTTTGAGAGAAATATGAGTCATTACCAAGTATACACGCAGTGAATACACCCAGCCAGAGGAAGATTCTCGAAAATATCATCTAGTTTACCAGAAAGTGGTGCCAGCACTTGTTATTTCTATTTTCATAGCTCAAACGAAAGCGGAAGGAGACCAACCCACTCTTCCCATGCGAATGTTGCATGCTTGCAGCACTAAGGAGCAAATATAGAAATGGTTCACAATTAGATTCAATTTTTAGAAATAGTTTTTCTTTATCAGAAGGGCGGTCATTTAAAAAACCGTATCCTAAATTTATGTAATTAAGTTAATTAGCTAGGAGTATTTAAACCCTTCTTAGGCATTTAGAGAAGGGTCCAGAAATTTGTCAAAAACTTGTCCTCGGAACATGCATTTCTGCACCCTCAGAGGAGGTTTTGATAAATGGATGGATAGAGATTTATTAATGTTTGTATTTGATGTCTGCTACTGATGTTGCACTTTTGTACTCTTAGTAGATGTTAGAACAAGTAGAGATAAATCATTTTTGCTTGAAGTTTATGAGTAGGATTAGTCATAAATGGTACTTTTATCTCTTGGCCATTTCTACTTATATTCTTAAAGTGATTTACAGTTTTCAGTTGTTTATATGTTATTGCATGATTATATGAGTTACCATTTGGCACTTCTGTACGGTTGAGTCATTTATTTATGTCTGATATATGAATAACTTATTATGCAATATGTTGTTCACAACTGTTTTGCCTAACTTCTTATGCAAAGTAGTTTATCTTAATTGATTTCTATTCTTATGATAGTTGAATGATCTTTATTACCAGTTATTGTTTGAAATCTCTTTATATCGCATAATAGAAGAAATACACCCCGGGTTAGCGTAGATTAGATGTGTTTTTTCTCATTAGATTACAATAGCATAGAGTTAGTTTAAGAATCTGAATTAAATTAGCTTTAAATACTCTTAGATCAGCATCATCCAACTCTACACACACACACACCCTTAGATTGGGAAATTGGTCCCATTATCCCAAGTCGGACCCGCTATACCAAACGGATAAGGAGCTGCCAACCAAAGTCCGGACCGGGTGGGTATCCCCCTTATTGTCGACCCAATTTTCAGGGCTTCAACATATTTGGCGCTAGAAGGAGGGCCTGAACTATGAATGGCACCTAAATCAAAATCTAAATACCATTCTGAGAGTAAATCACCCTCATCAACTCCCCTGACTTCCCCAGTATGTTTAAATCCAGAGTCAGAAGTCGCTCGAGTATTAATCGCTGCTGCATACCCTAATATTTCAGACCAATCTACCATTGAACCCCCTGAAGTTCAAAATCTGATTCACAAACTCCAAGGATTTTCTATTTTTACACTGAGGTCTAATAAATCTCAAAGCAGTGTGACTTCGCACTACAATCCTGCTCATCCCCTGACCAGATTAAAGAGTGAAAAATTTGACATCCAGCCAACTGAATTCCCTCTCCCCACCAGGAAAAGAGCAAGGAAAACACCACAGTAGTCTCACAGTGAGACTCTTTCATCTACATCGTCCATTTCAACTCCCTCACCGCGAAGTCAGCCACCCACATCTTCATTCCAAACCACTCATCCACCTTCCACGACCCCTCTTCTTCAATCATCTAAGATCATAATATCTTCATCTTCCCAGCCTTAGGGATCATCCTCTACACTTTCGTTTACTAGCAACTCAACAATGGCCCAGTCTCCATGGAACAATCCTGGAGCAGTCTTAATGCCTCCACCCCTGAGCCAAGTACCGGCCCATCCTGAGAAATGGCTACCCAAATTCAATCCAGAAGCAGGCATGCTAGCTGAAGAGCACATTAACAATTTCATGCTTTCTGTCAATCTCAACGGAGTTACCAACGAGGACGCTGTTGTTCGGGTTTTTCCCTATACAATGCAAGGAACAGCCGGGTCATGGTACTTTTCATTACCCTCCGGGTCTATCACAAGTTGGGACATATTTCAAAATCAATTCCTCACCAAGTTTGGTGATGACAGATCAACGGAAACGTTAATCAGCGACCTATCCAATCTTAAAGCCGAGGCTAGATAACCCATCAAAGATTTCAATTTACGGTTTAATAAAATCCTTAACAAAATTCCCACTGCTTCCCAACCCAGTGAAGAAGTACGATGTGAATGGTATATTACGACCTTACCATCAAGCTTAGCAGTCTTCGTGGATAGGGAAAATAAAACAACTTTAGTTAAAAACCTGACAGAGGCGATAGCAGTAAAGAAGTGCGTAATAGCCCTAGAAAAGAGATCTGCGATAGAGGAACACAAATCTAAAAAAGTCACCTTCAAGGAAGACCCCAAGAAGAAACAAACGAAAGATCCTTTCGATTTGGAAGGATTGCAAAAAGTATTAAAGACCATGTCCAATGAGATGATTGACATAAAAAAACAGGTGGTAGAAACTTCTTCAAAAAAGCCCTACAGAGCTTTTAAAAGAGGCCCTTCAATGGATGTGAAACCACCCAACACTATCTCAAATGTCGAATCCGAAGAAGAGGAAGATGAAGAGAGTACCATTGAAGGGAAGATCGATGATGAAGAAGTTGTGGAACTACAAGGAATGTGGGATTTCATCCTCCCACAAGAAGAAGCTCAAGAAGCATTTCCGATTAGCACACGAAGCAAAAATCAACTTGATCCTCCCCAAACTACCCCTAAGCAGAAGGGCACAAGCCCTGCAGCAAAATAAAAAGTCGCAACAAAGAAAACGACCGCTAAAGCGACTCAATCTAGCCCAGTCCAACTAGATCAAACACCTCCATCGAGAACACTAATAGTGTCGGATGAAATGGAATACAATATTATTGATGACATGAAAAAGACTAGGGCTAATATCACTCTTTATGAATTGAGCAAATTGAAACATCAACAGAAGATAATGATGAAAGAATTACATGCCGTGCCTACTACATCTTTGCCTACAGATGTAGCTTCCCACAACATGGGAAGACCTCCAACCAACACAACCAATAAGATTGATCCAAATGACATCGCCTTGATTGGAGGAAGATCAAGATCTCACACTGCCCCTTTTCTTCTCACTTATGAAATTTTCAATAAAAATGTGCACAATTGTTTGGTAGATTCTGGGGCTTCAACGAATATTTTAACCAGATCAATATGTGCCAAGTTGAATGTTCAACCACAAAAATCCGCAGTGCACATAGTTCAGCTTGATCGATCTCAAGTCGAAGTGATTGGTGAACTTAATCAAGTCACCATAAGATTGTCGTCTAACTCGAAGGTATGTCAGGTTATCGACATTCTAGTAGCTGATATCCCAGAATTATATGGCTTAATTCTTAGCAGGGATTGGTCCGAAAAACTCCATGGATACTTCTCAACCGACTGGTCACACATGTGGTTACCCTACAATGGTAAACCGAATCAAATAAAAGTTGAACTAGAGTTACACCAAAAGTACATAGTAACGGAATTGGAGGGGGAAAATGAAGCAATAGCATATAACAGTAGCATCATAGGCAATTACTCGGTAGATTCTTTCCTCGGCAATTTCAATGCTCATACATCACCTTACTTTGAAAATTCAGTTTTGTCCCAAGTCGAAATTTTTTCCCAAACTGATAATTCAAAGTGTGCTAATTTTGTAGAGAAACCTATAAATACATATTTGTTTTGGAAATTATATTTTGATGGCTTTAAATCTAACGAAGGAGCAGGAGCAGGATGTGTTCTGATTAGCCCAGAAGGAAATAAGACCATGCTTACGTGCATACTTGAATTCGATTGCACAAACAATACAACGGAATATGAGGCCTTGGTGCAAGGCCTATACAAAGCAATCGGGTTGAACGTCAAGTATCTTCAAGTCTTCAGAGACTCTCAGATTGTCGTCAAATAGGTATGTAACACCATACATTGCCTATCAAGTCATTTGAAACACTATCAATCTTTAGTACAAGATCTCACTGAGCATTTCATAGCATTCAATATTTCGTCAATCCCAAGACTCCAAAACGCGAGTGCAGACCTTTTAGCTAACGTAGCCTCTAGACTCATTCCCTCCGAAGATTTTAGTCCAGATAGATTCTCAATAGAATTAATCTTTAGACCGTCCATCCCTGACAACATTACAAACTAGAGAGTATTCAACGACGATCCTGATATTGTAAATTTCCTCACTTCTGAAGGATCCTAATCCAATCAAATAATTGACGAAGACCCGACAAATACAACAAAATAGCACTGATAATGCTATACCTAAATCGGTGGTTAAGTTGGAAGACTTATACGATTTGAAAAGTCGGTTTAAAAGGTATACTAATTCTAAGCTCTACAATTCAAATCTGAACTACGAATCAGTAAACCTGGGAACCGATGATAAACCACAAAACATTAATCTAGGCCACGGCCTAGCCCCTGAAGAAAAACTAGCATATATTCGTCTTTTGAGACAATACAAAAATGTTTTCGCCTGGAATTACGATGAGATGAAGACATACAACACTTCCATTATTCAACATACTATCCCTATGATTGACAACGAAAAACCTGTCCAACAGAAACTCAGAAAAATCCACCCCAATCTAGAAAACCAAATAAAAACTAAGCTGAATAAGTTATTAAAAGCCAAAATAATTTTCCCCGTCAGACATTCCAAATGGGTCTCCAATATGGTACCCGTTAGAAAGAAAAGTGGAGATATTAGAATCTGCATCGATTTTCGGAATCTCAACAAAGCCTGTCAAAAAGACAATTTTCCCCTCCCTCCTATG
>APFE031163357.1:15536-43801 GCA_000404065.3 Pinus taeda | reverse complement strand
CTACATAACAAATATCATAGATCATGTCTATTATGTGATCAAGGAATCCATAAAATAAACCATGAATCAACAACTTATTGAGAAAAACAAACTTATTTGTATTAACTTTGAAGTAGAAGAACCTTACAACCTTTTCAGCCTTGATGTTGAACAAGCTCTTCCTAGGGCCCGAAACAGGAATTTCCTTTACTTTGACAAGCCTCACACTCTTCCAAATGAGATCAAAGAGGTATGTAATCTCTCCTCACAAAAGCTTAATTAGGAAGACTAAGTTCCTGCAGCATTTCACCTCAAAAATATTCATCTTTAAACCTCTCCAATAACCAGCCCATTTCTTCATTTTATAGTGCAAAGGAAGAAGGTTACAGGTCCACCTATGAAGGGATAGAGTCCTTCAAAGGGATAAGCTCCTCACATCAATGGGTTAGCTCCTTAAGGTATGGGATGCATGAACCTTAAAGGAGCAAACTCGCCACCTCAAGATTCCTTCCAAAAGCTTCCAGAAATGACTCAAAGTGAGTTTTTAAGAATATACTTGCACCTTTTTAACTTTTACAGGGGTCCGCACCCATAACATAGAGATAGAGCGGTTTAGGTGCGCAGGGGACATGACCATTAGGTGCGGGACCGCGGGTAATGCTAAGAGAAAGTGTGGAACCAAAGTTTTATAGACTTTTGAGGGCTTTCTCTTATTTTCAAGGCTTGATATGAAGAACTAAGGCTTAAGACTTGCAAAAGAGGAAAGTATGAGTGGTGATGGACTCACACAGATTACAGAATGTCAAGGTGACAATTTTTGTCCAACAATACCTGGTCAATAAGCCTGTGATGGGGGGGCGCATATGCAGGTGGCTCTTATTGTTCCAAAAATATGATTTTGAGATCATAGAAAAGCCAGGATGCCTAAACGTAGGACCGAATCATTTATCGTGCATTGAGACAGGCGAGGAACCCACTAATCTGGAGGAAGTATTACGAGATGCATAGTTCTTTGTGGTGCGCATCGCGGATGGGTACTTCAAAGATATAGTCCATTTTTTGACAACAGGAGCTGCACCAAAGGAATCTCCATCCAACAGAAGGAATTGGTGGTGTGCGCAACGGATTTTTCTGTCATCGCGAGGCACCTATACAAAATGGGAAATAATGAGATATTGCCAAGGTACGTACCTGAATTTGAACGAAGTTAGATCCTTGCAGAAGCACATGGGGGCACTGCATGAGAACACTATGCAGGAAAAGCAACCGCACAAAAGATTCTCCGCGTAGTGTTGTGGTGGCCAACTCTACACCGAGATTCAAAAGAACATTATAAGGCATCTGATATATGTTAAAGGACTGGAAAACCATAACAGAGGGACGACATGCCATTAAATCCACAAATGACACTGCAACCATTCAAAAAATGAGCAATCAACTTTGTGGGACAGATCAAACCTCAAGGAAGGATGGGCATGCACTACATCATCACCGCGACGGAGTACCTAACACGATGGGCGAAAGCGCAGCTGGTCAAAAACTGCAGGGCCGCTACGACTGCGAATTTTTTGTTCAAAAACGTGTTGACCCGATTTGGTTGTCCAAAAATCTTAATGAGTGATCACGGAACACATTTCCTAAATGAAACCATCAGCGCACTCATTGAAGAGTTCCAGGTGTATCATCAGAAGAGTACACCATATCATCCACAAGCCAATGGGACTGTAGAAGATTTCAATAAAATAATGGAGACTGCACTGACCAAAGTGTGTAACACACAGTGAAACGATTGGGATTTGCGTGTACCTTCTGTGTTATGGGCTTACAGGACAACGTGCAAGAAACTGATGGGACAGACACCTTTCCTATTAGTTTATGGCATAGAAGTTGTCATGCCAATGGAATATATCATATCTAGCCTATGAATAGCAGTGCTCACTGGGATGATGGACCACAAAGCTCTTGAGGAAAGGCTCGTGCAATTAGAACTTGAGGAAGAATGGTTTTTGGCTGGATTTCATCAGTAGGTACAAAAGCAGCATGAAAAATCCTGGCACGACCGCCATATCAAATTGCGCACCTTCAAGGTAAACAACTTAGTGTTGTTGTATGACAGTAAGTTTGAAAATCTCCAGGAAAATTCAAAATGCACTGGTTGGGACCATATGTGATTAAGGAGGTCACAGACAGAGGCGTAGTCTAGCTAGGCTGAATGGAGAACCCTTCCCAGGAAATTAAATGGCAGCCGCTTGAAACCCTACACGGGTCGCCCAACTATCTGACTAGCAGACCGAAGCACAACCTTCGCGAACCAAGGAGCCAGACAAGGGTGCAGGACTATAAACATACATAGCAGATGCTGATATAAATGTATGGAAACAATTCAGCCACAGAGATATCAGAGGATAGAATGCAGCAAGTTAAGCAAGCAGTAGCTCAATGCGCTGCAGACATCATGACTATTTGGGACCAGCTAGAGGGACTCTCTGCCAAGATTTTTGCTCCGACTAAGTGACTCGAGGGCGAGTCTCGATGTTTGTGTTCGGGGCCTGTTGGGCGTGGAATCCCCCCCGTAGCATGTTTTTGGGCTCAAAGCCCAAGTTTTGAATAATATTATTGTAAAAACTCAGTGAATTGCAGGCATAGAGTGCGAATTGTATGTTAGAGTCATAGGGTTGTCCGCCCTAAGTTTTGAATGTAGTGTCAGCCTACCCATGGTCTACAGACCATGGGATTGTATAAATAGAGTGAGGCTCTAAGTTGTAAAGGAGTGAAGTCGAAGGAAGGTAACAAATGGATGGAGTAAAAAGGATAGTGAGCATAGAGCAAGAGTCTAGTATCGTGGGTCATAGTAGTAGGAAGAGGCTCTACAACTAAGTTCTCATAGGCCTAGTAGACCCCACAGCTGAGTAAGTAGACACCTACAACTAAGTGTGTAGGGAAGAGTCAATTTTGTAACAAAAGAAGAAGAATAATAAAGAGAAATATATATGAATTCTTTGTATCTGTCCTTATGTTATTACATGTTTGATATCAATTGCAATTATATTGTTTATTTACTGTGTGTTGTTGTATGAATGGTGAAAATTGGTAAATATAAATGAAAGCATATAGATAAGCTAAGTTAATCAACTAATATCAAGTTACTAGTAAGGATTTGGGTAAAAACACTATTTGGCCCTCGCATAGGGCTGCGCAAAGGCAGCATCACCGGCTGCGAAGTACTGATAAGTGCTCGTAGCGACGTGCGCGTAGGGTCGAACCGCAAACCACTTGAAAACATCAGACATCTCTAGGGTGTAGAAACCTGGTTCTAGCACCCTCCCATACTACTTCGGGTGAGACCTCAGTCTGCTCTCTATAGACTGTTGCCGAAAGGGCCAATAGTATGGGGATTTGTTTGGCTAAATCACCTCTAAACTGGGTCAGGCCCCAACAAGCCAATAGGAGGCCTTTTCCAGTTTGTATTGGGCTATCACATTATCCAATGAATCCTATAGCTTGTGAGCGGTCATGGCCTTTCCTGTAAGGGTGGAGTAAATCATTTCTCCAACCTGTTTATGGAACTCTATCTGATAAATGGGATGAACATCCCTAGCTGACATCAGTATGGTTTGGTTTGGTGGTGTAAGTTTGAGGTATTGGGCATATGTCTTTGCCTTCAACTTTTCATTCCTCATCTTTATTTCCTTGAATCTGTCTTTGATATCCTTTTCCCTGTCAGCTGGCCCGATAAGGGAAGAAACCTCCATACTCTATTGTCTCTCTATCACATGTGTGTTGGAGGTTGATGGTTGTTGTGTTTCCCCTGATGCAGCTGTTTCTTTACTTCTCTTTCCCATTGTCTCAATGCCATTTATTTCCTCTTAAACAATGTTTTCCTCCTATTCAGACACGGGATTTAATTTTGGCCTCTATCATAGCTTAAACAGCTCATCAGTAGTCTCCATGGCAAAGCTGGACCCTTCTGCCCTATTCCTTTTAGGATTTTTATCCTCATTGACTGAGGTCTAAAGCACAGGATGAACATTCATTGGTTCTCCTAATTGTAGAACCTGCAGGAAAGAGCTTTGGTCAAATTGTTTTTCAAGGTCAACCAGTGTGTTCTCAACATCCAAAACTATATTGTCCATATAAATCAATGTGTTCTCCACCCACTCAGATTGGTTAGCAAACTATTCAATGTGTGGTCTTGGGTGGTGGATGTAAGGTCCCAACTTGACTTTAAGTCTCATCTTGTTTATGACCCCATGAGGGTCATACTTCCCAATGAAGCTATTTATGAACTTCATATGTTGTATTCACCTGTCAGCTTTTGGTCCAGCCTCTCTATTGTTGCAAATGAATGGGCCCAATTGGTTTTTTACCTTGAACTAGGTTTTCTTCCTAGCAGATGGGAAGTGGACCTCATCAGAATTGATAATGTGTCTAAACTATTCAAGGGAAAATATCCTCATAGCGAGGTATTTTGGAAATTTGTAAGGGACTAAATGACATCCATAAACTCTAATCTCAGTGTGGTTCAGGTAGAGGTACCAATCTCCCACCTTGTTGTTCTTTTCCAATTGAACTGCTCTTTTGATGTCTTGGCTGAGTATCATAATTCAACAAGTTCATGACTGGGTATACAAATGATTCTATGAAATATTTGTAGGTGAATGCTATGGAAAACTTCTGGACCAAGGGTGTCCAATAGACCACTGATCTTTCCTTTCCCTTGGTGTTGAATTTATGGATGCTCACAGGGAACTTATCTGTTTGGTAATATAAAAACATACAAAACAATAGTGAAGGGTATTTGAAAACTCTTTCAGTGGGAAGTCTAGTGAATTGTTCATGCATTCTGTCTACAATGAACTGAGCATAATCATACATGATAGCTAGAGGCTTGTCTGGAGTGAAAATGGAAAGGAAGGCCAGGATGACCTCATCCACATGCTCATCTTATGTGTATCCTAGAATGCATGAGAGCATGGTGATTATGCGTCTGCCAGTTTCTGAGAAAATGGTGGTAGCATAGGGTGGGGTATATGTAGGAGTATGGTGGTCTTCAACGATAAAATTATGGAAATTTTTCTTCATTTTCACCTAGTCTAATGTGATGTACAAGTAAAATATGTTTCCAATGGATAGAGGGGTCAGATTAGGGCTAGATTATATTTGTAACATTTGGTTGATTGACTCAAGTGTAATAGTGAATAACAACTGTTGATTTGGGGCAACAATAGCCCTTTGGCTAGGGACATAACAAGCATGACAATAATGTACAATATCTAGGAAAGGGTGAACTTCTGTGAATGTGTATTTGGGTAAATTTGATTCCCAAAGGTTGATGTCATCTGCATGATTCAAAAATCTATCCTTACTCCAACAGTGGAGCTTCAGAAGGTGGGCTGGAGTTGTAGTGTATTTTATTTGAAAATCCATGTCTGCTAAGGCCAAATGGTCAATGTCGAGGTGAGGGGTTGACAGAGGTCTGACATGCAGAGAGGTCTGGGCAGCCATCTTATGGGGAAAGGTGTGAATTCGGCTTGCACAGACTATAGAAGTGAAGCCTAAACAAGTCTGGTGGAGTGAAATGGCAGTTTGAAGGTTGGAAAAGAGGGGTTTAGGAATTTAGGGGGGAAATACACTCAATTTAGGGAGAATTAATCAAATTCAATCATTTATTGTTTGAATTCACTGTACGTTTTTAAATTTGAGAGGGTCATTCTATTTTCTTTTCAAATACCTAGAAATGGTGATATAAGCTGCAACTAGTTTCAATGGAGGCTGCAGAGGGTACTGTGGCTTCATCTGTGCACTAAATGGCTAAATTGGGTGTATGTAGCGTGTTCGAGAGGTAGATGGCGGTCAAATTGGGTTGCAGAGGCTCAGGGTGGCGCAGGAAGGCTTAGGAAGCTTTCATAGTGCTAATGAGCGAAAAGAGTGAAAATGAGCATCTTCAGACTTTCAACTAGAAATGGTTAAAATTTGGCGCGAGATTTCATAATGCATAGTGGGTGGTTTAGGCTTTTGGCAGGGAGGCGGTTTCGGGGGCCATCACATCGCTTTTGGTAGTTGGGCGGTATTTCCCCGAGAGTAAGCAAGTTCACCTAAAGTTGCCATGTAACCAAAAGGGGCCTGAGAAAAACCGTGAAACTCGTGTGCTCTCGGGCGGGTAAAGTTAGGCAAGGGAATCAACGCGATATGGATACGAGTTGTCAAATCTGGGGGTGGAAGATTGGATGGCTGTCACGCAGTGGAGCTGCACAGAGGGAACTCGGGCAGAGATCTGCGAATCCCAGGGGGATTAATTACACTTAATTGTAATTAATTAATGAATAAGGCGAGGTTAAATATAAGTGGGTATAATATAGTGGGACCAGGGTTAAATGCGGTGATGTTTGTTAATGGCACCAGGGTGGTGGGTTAAAAGGGTTTTGTCAGGAAAAATGTGAAACATAAAGAGTTAATTAAATAATGTGGAGGGGGGAATAAAACTTAGGACAAGGGGGGTTTTATGGGGTTTTAGGAAAAATAAGGAAATTAATATGGGGAAAATGATTTTTTCAAAGGGGAACGGGTCTCACACTAGGGAAAAGTGGTTTTTGGTTGGGAAATGACTTTTGGAAGGTAATGTGCTAGGGAAATGTGTGAAACCAAGGGGCAAGGGTGAAAATGAAGGGAAAAAGGCGTTTTAAGAAGAAATAATGGGATAATGGGGAAATTAGTAAGTATGTAGTGGGGATGAAATGAAAGAAGGGGAAGTTAATCAAATCAACTTGTCAACATCCTTTCAATTTCATAGCTGCTCTCGCACACTGAAACATTAGATTAATCATGATAAATTTGCTTATGCTTCAATCAACTTTGTACTTCTGCAACCTTTCTTCTACTTACCCTTTACTTACCCTAACATTTTTTCTTCACTTTATTGGGTGCATTTAAACTAGCAGACCCTTTCTTTCCTTTCCTTTTGTAAAACAAGCTATCTAATTCTAACCTTATATCTTCAAATGGCTTAGATTAAGCGTATGAGCACATTTTGTTCCTCTACCTAACTATTGATCTGCCAAGATTAGACAGTTTGGCTAGATCTTTATTCTCTAACTATAAACATGAAATTTAAAGCATGAACTAGTCAAGATTAAACTATTTGACTATCATGGGTTGTGGCATTTATGACAAGCTGCACACAACCCTTATTTTTCACAGTAAAGTAAAAAGTAGTAGTACTTAGACTTGCACACTTTCATGATTTATTTTTGTTTGGGGTTCATATATTTTCACTTTTTTTATATTTTCTTATTCTTTTTTTCCTTTGATATTTCTTTTAGGACATACCCTCTTTACATTTTTTTAATTTTTAATATGGAAAACATTTTACAAAAAGGAAAAGTATGTATAATATTACGACATCAACCACAACTAATTCAAAATTATAAATCCTATTAATATAGGACCCTAACACATTAAATAAGTCATTCCAATGTGTGCAGTTGGAGAAAAAATATAGAATTCTAGATGATCTCATGGTTGGCGGCATTCAATTTTCCTCTATATTAGCCAACATCCATCTTGACCTGCTTCTACTAAATTAAAATGTCCATTGACATATCTTTATGTACTACAAGATTAACATTTCAAATTTGGAGCTACTTAACTAAAACCTACAAATCCTCTATCAACTCTTCATATTGAGAGGACCAACCTCATTTCCATAATTTCATAGCTTATCATAGGGTCAAATTCGATGGAGAAACACCACATTTTTAGGGGAAAAACCATAGATGACTATGAAGAAGCAATAAATGTGAAAAAAGAACTGACTCTATTCCATGGAAGCAAGAAACCAACAATACAGAGACCCCCCCAAATCCAAATTGTTACTATGTCTTAGTTGTCACACAATGTCCTTTCCACCCGATATCTCTACCCTCATTTTTCAATGATAGTTCCTCTCGATGAACTAATCCATCACCGAAGAAAAAATCCCACCATGAAACTAGAGAAAGTATGGGAATGGCTTACAAAGAATTGGGATTTTAGCCATTTGTAACATATGTAACTTGAATTGAAGTTGCCAACCTGATATGATATTGACGCAAGCTTATGAAGACTGATAGGTGAATTACTATAACCAAGTCTCCTCAAAATTATCCATTATTCTATCCATTACATGGTATCCACACTAACTAACTTTGAAGTAAGGATATGGATACACTAAGGCACGCCTAAATTTGTGATCTTCCTTGAATTGACAAATCCTGACCTAGGAAACAGACTTTGTCTCCTTCTAAAAAATTTCTATGTAATACCCTCTTCCACCAATTGTATTTCTTAATTATAAGTCTCCACAACAATTTTCCACCCAATTCAATATTCATTAATGTATGTTCCTTCATCCCTAATCCTCCATGGGCCTTTGGGGTGTGAACTATAGCTTGAATAACTAAATGAAACTAGTTTTGGTTGGACATCCCTCCCTACCAAAGAAAGCATCTAAGATATTAAGAAATGGTAAGCTTAACACCAGTTAGAGCTAAATGATATCAAAAATAAAAATGTGGAGAGATGATAAAATAGATTTAATTAAAACAAGATAGTTGGTAAGATTTACCCATTGTGCTCCCCATTGATTAGGCTTGGATTTTAATTTAATGAGAATATTATGACATGTCATTTTCATTTCCCCAAAATTTGTGATGTAATTAAATATTCGTATCCATTTTATGGATAGATATGGAATGTGGCAAAACAAGTCCATGTTTACGTTATTAAAGATAGATTTTCATGGGTGGAATTGCAGCAAAAATATGATATTTCTAAAAATGCAATTGATCACAATCATTCAGGTCATTATAAAAAAGAATAGTTATTCTTGTTTGTGAGCAAAGTATTACAACTGACAATGTTGTAGTGATCCAATTTAAGGTCATCGAAATTCAATTAGGAAGGTCTCTCTTTATAAGCCATGCATACACATCAAGAGTGGTTATAAATAGAAAGCTTCACAAAAATTGTAAGGCCAATTCTATAATGAAATAATAGAAATTTATGGAGTTCATAAATTCATCACCGATGACCATGATGGAAACAAAAGTTGCAACAAATAGAGGAACTCGCCCATATGAAGAGAAAGGCATCCAATGATACCTGGAGTTGCAAGGAACAAAATGATTTTAGATCATATTTAGAGCTCCAATGTCAAAGATAGACTAGTTGTTTGTTGATATGTGTATAAGAGTTAAAGGAGTGTGCCTGGATCTATGTGCTATAATGACATGAACTTAAAACATTCTTATCATGTTTCTTTTTCCCACCATGAACAATGCCAAAAGTAATACTTCTTGAGAATAAACTTTTTGAGCAGTTGTGAAAAGAGAAGAGATTACTTCTAGAAATGTCAAGAATCTTTATATATATTGAATCTCTAAAGAATGACATCATATATTAAAATAACTTACCCAAGAATACAATGGTAGAAATCTAGTGTTATCTCACCTCAATTGGTGTCATCAATTCTAAACGCTTCTCCCAACTTGATTGCCTTGCCTTCCTGCTAAATTAATATCTACACAAGATCAAAAGATTGCAATTCACCCAAAAGTGTCATTTCAATTAAAGTATTGTAAAACCTAGAATTATTAGGTACTATAATGTAAAAATTAAATTTCTTCCTAGCTCAAGCAAGTTCACAAAGCTTCCAATGTATTAGATACAAAAATTATTTGTTTCGTAATATAAAATTATAAATTATTTGAATGCTTCTGGTATTTTTGTTGAAGGTATTAAATAAATAGAAATTGAACATGTAAGAAATGGGCAACATCACAAGATTACAACTACATTTATCCATCATATTTTTACTCATGATATCAACCATGTTCCATTACTTCTGACTAGATAGTGACAAATAAAACAAATAATACACCTTTCAATTACCATTGCTCATACCTTTTTTCCATTTGTGGCAGTATGTTCTTGCCAACCTTAAGAACTTTATAAGTTGGAATTACCAAGTTGTACAATGGCTCCCTTTAAAATACAGAACAAATTTCAACTCAGTTCAAAGATCTACCACTCATATGACTACAAATACAGTAACTAGTGCAGTGCATTATGCAGAAGCAAAAATGCGTCAAATTGAAGAAACATGCCTTGAACAACTCTGGCAATTAAACTAGATAGATTTCTTGCTAGAATCATATGTTAAGGTTATCAAATTTTTGAGTTATTTAAGTCCTAGAACAGGCTTGTTTTCATCACTGCCTTTGCTCCAAAATCAATTTAGAATTTGGCACCAATAGCCTCATATTTGAATCCATTATTCAAAGCTACAGGAGGGTCGTTCAAATTCAATTGAGTGTGTATTATAGGGAGGAATTTCCCTGTAATAGAGCAAAGGATTGGAAGGTGTTTTTGTGTTAAAATTTTATGGCACTATCTAGCTACATTTTTGCAAATATTTCAAAAGGATTGAGGATCCTGTAGTAAATTGTTTGTTTGGAGGGGCTGAAAGGCCTTAGACAAGTTCAAACCTAGACTATTAATCAAGAGAATACACCTTGTAGTAGGATCTAAACTTCTGGATGGAGAAGCATTTTTCTCAAGGTCTATGCAATGACTATGAAAATCCCTAGTTGGAGGATCAAAAGGCTTTAGTAGTATCAAGCTTTATATATAAGAAATAGGTATCATACCTATTGATGAAAAACAAAAAAATAAGGATAAGGCAAACTTTGGTGGAAACATCAAGCATTGACATATTAAACTATTCCTTAAGATAGTGAAAAAGTCACCTTGAAGAGGATGGAAGACTAAAGTTGGCCAACGCAGGACGAGATGGAATAATGAGTTGTTTTGTGCTCAAATTTGTGTGGCTTATCTTCCTTGGACAAACCAAATAGGTAGCAGACTTGTGGTGACTAGGCCAAGCTTTTGAAGTGACTTTTAAGAGGGTTGAAAAGGCCTAAACAGGGTGTTGAAGAAGTCTCTTTGTACAACGAGTTACATAGTCTAATAGAAGGAAGAAGGTCGCAGCTTTAAGAAGAAGGTTTTTCCTTAAATGAAGGGCTGACATAGGCAACTAGTGTGCCCGAAATAGTGATCATGGAAGACAATGGTATGTGATTTTTGAGGATGTATATTTGTTTTATAAAGGTTTTGCATAAAGCAATGAGTTAGGGTTTTTGCTACATGTTTTGAACCTAGGGTTTGTAGATTTCATCTAGTCAAAAGTTTTTGGCATCTAGGGATTGAAAACCTAGATGGAACTTAAATAGGAAAAACCCTAATGAGAAACCATAATTTGTTTGTCCCCCCATAGAAACTCGAGAAATCAACATCTAGGGTTTGCTAAAAGAATCTAAGACATGGTAAAGGTGGAATTGGTTGAAATCTAGGGGTTGACATCAAAACCCTAGGATTGATGTTTCCTAGAAAAGGATCAAGTAATTTAGGATTTTTAATTAATAACCCTAGGAGTATACCTTCTAGGAAAACCATGGAAACCCTAGATTGACTAGATTTACATCATACTCTTGTATCTATATACTTTACTTGGTTGTATTTGCTACTAAATATTGCAGGCTAAAATAAGATGATGAGGATGGAAGGAGCAAATAAACTATCATGCTTGATGATGACTCCTTGGAAATGATGAGCATGATGAAGGGATGGAACTATAAATACCCTAAAGAAACTAATGCTAACAGGGCCATTAAAAGAGTAAGCATGTATCATTGTGTGGTTTTGGCGTGGCATCATAGATAAAAGTAGGTAATAGTAGCATATTTAAAGTCTACTTGTTTGAATTGCTTGAAATCATCTAGTCCCTTAAGAATGAAAAGCTTGGGGACCATTATGCATAAGTGTTCATCCATACATTGTCTAACATTATATTAGAGGAAGTCATTTTTCTAATATGGATCATCATGATCCTATGAGAGTCATCATCATGATCCTATAAGAGTCATCATCAACTATCATTCTTGATGATGACTCCTTGGAAATGACGAGCATGATGGAGGGAGGGAACTGTAAGGACCCTAAAGAAACTAATGCTAACAGGGTCATTAAAAGAGTAAGCATGTATCATTGTGTGTTTTGGCATGGCATCATAGATAAAAGTAGGTGTAGTAGCATATTTAAAGTCTACTTGTTTTAATTGCTTGAAATCATCTAGTCCTTTAAGAATGAAAAGCTTGGGGACCATTATGCATAAGTGTTCATCCATACATTGTCTAACATTATATTAGATGACGTCATTTTGCTAAGATGGATCATCATGATCCTATAAGAGTCATCATCTAGGAAGACTCATGGAAGAAGCATTATGACTTAGTATGTATTTCGTATTGTATGGAAACAATACTTTGAAAAGGATCAAGGAATGCAGTTGATAAAGTTGCAAGGTCATTGTTGGATACATTTAGCTAGATGATTTTGTGAAATATTAATAATGCATGTTTGAAATAAATTTTTGGTTGGATTCATATAATCCTAGAAGAAAATTTAGTCATAAGTTATGCATAGTGAATCTTTTATTTGGTTATATGATGCCTAAGAGGATGAATTTGACTTACTCTGAATGGATAAGAATATTAAACACTTTATCACTATAATATATATATATATATATATATATATATATATATATATATATATATAATATATATATATATATATATATATATATATATATATATATATATAATATATATATATATAGAGATAGATATATATGGATGAAAATGGTAACTTGGTAATCAAGTTCGATCCTTGGGTACTTTGATGCATGAAGGAAGAATCGTATGGAGATGGACCTTGAAGATGTTGATGATGAGAAAGTTGTCATAATGAGGTAATTCGAATATTAATATTTATTATTATTTATCTTGTTAACATTTTGCTTTTCTACCTAGGAGAATCTTGCAAGATGATAGTTGAGATAAGTTCAATTGTATGGAATGTATGAAGAATGTTGAGGAAAGCTCAATATATGGTACTTGGCAACTATGAATTCAAGATGCACTCATCTTGGGATTGAAACGTAGAAATGAGAGAAGATAATGTAAAGGTAACTTTCTTGAGAATTTATGACCAGCTAGAAGCTTGGGAAGACTCAATATAATGCCTTCACTAAAATTGAAAAGTTGAAAGTGATGTGAAAAATTAATGACCAAGAACCTATCACAAGATTGAAGAAGATGCCTCCATGATACCTCGAAAGGAAGTAGGCTTGATACGATGAGATGTAGATAAAATAGGGAGCTAGGAATCTATGAATAACTGGAATTTTATACTCTTATAAAGACAAGGTAGAAAACTTTTGGATATGACTTCCCAATTAGAAAGGAAGTCATGAATCACCTCTAGGTTTGAGGGGGAGTAAAGGAGTCTACTTGAATAGGAGGAAGGATCTATTCTCAAGTTAAAAAGGAGAATAGGGATATCGTCTCTGGTTGAGAAGGAGTGATGTTGGACATGACATGTGCATTATTTGCTTCATATGTTAGGCACTTGACCAAGACTAACAACTGTAAGTCTAAGTGAAGGCCCTGGAGAGATATTAGTAGAGGATTGGATAAGAATATGTGGTTTCCTTTAGGATAGAACATCCAATAAAGGAAAGGTACTGACACTATTTGAGCACATTACAAGTATCCAAGATAAGAGCGGGCGAAGAGGACCAATATTCTTTGAGGATTCAGGGCCAAGAATTCAAGATAAGAATAGTCCTAAAAGGACATAATTTGTGGACATTTGGATGGGGTATGTGCCTTGTAGAGGTAGTGTGGTATCACACGTATAGCTTCCCATCATAATGGTCTTGAATGAAGTATATTTTGTCTAGATAGGAATCAAAGACAATGTTGGTTGATCATAATGTTGATTGTTACAATTGTCTTATAAATATAACTCTTCTTATGAGAACTTTTCAAATGGAGTATTTCCCTTGTACCATTTTAACAATTATGAATACATCCCTTGTTAAAAGGGAGTGTTGAAGAATGTAACGACTTTCGATCTTCATAATTTTCATTTGACTCATGTCATGTTTTGCAGAAGAAAGGGTGGTTCGTTGGCTTGGTTTTTAATGGGAGCCCTAGTCTAGGGTTTGGTCTTGGGAGTCTCCTTTGAAACTGATTCTATAAGAAGAGAAGTTATTTTGGTTTTTCCCCTTAGAGGGGTTTTTCCCTGGCTTGGATCCTATATATTGTGTTCATGTGATATTCATTATTTTTCTTTTAGCAATGATTTGACGATAAGAACATATGCATAAACAAAAGAAGAAGAATATAATGTCACAAATAATGTCAAAGCAAGGAAAGGTGAATTAATATGTTGACCTAATGAATTTTCCAACAAATCTAGGGCATCCTTTATTTTTATCCATTGATCCCTTGAGGGGGATATAAATTTGTTTTTTATACGTGTTTAATCACAATTTTTCATATTTAAATCTTAGTTATGTAATATATATAAGAAATAAGGGAATACATTCAAGAAAGTGCAATGATAAAGTGAATATATGGAAATATTTTCAATATTTGGTAATAAAACAAACACCTAATAACAATAATGAAAAATAGAATGTTAAATTCCATTTCGAGTTATTTTCTTCTGTTAGTTGTTCCACTTCAACATCTAAATTGATACTAGTTGTCATACATTCATGTGACCAATGAGGCAAACTTGGATTAAATTTGACCAAATATTAAATTTAATTGCATGAATATATAATAATTAAAAATACTTTAGTGCATGTCCATGGGGTCTTGGATGGATGGTGATCGGGTGCTCTGTTAAGACACTCCTTGATGTGAAGTCACTGGTTCAATTCCCCACCCCGATTGGAGCAATATATTGGACATGATGAAGATATAGCCCTGCCAATATTACAAAAAAAAGACTTGAGTGCATGAATACCTGAATGATCTCCTCTCGGTATCGAGAATAAATTATTGGAGTAGTTTAATCTTGGAGCAAACCTCCTTCCACTCGACAAAGCAATAACAAAGTCAACATTGACTTTGTTTTTGCTCTATTGGATTGAGGGTGTTTTTCTCCAACATTATCCAAATCCTAGTTTGTTCCTTATTGAACAGGGCCAACCACATGAAGGTGGATGCTCTCATGGCCCCTCCCCCTCTCACACCACTCTTAATTCCCCAGTACCCAATCTATATACTAGGAAATAGTTGAAAGAAATACATTAAGATGAATAAAGAAACAAATATAAACATTCATCCATTCATTCGTAGAATCACAAAATATTTCATCTCAATAAATTTTATCATAAAAAATATGTTTACATAATATGAAACAAGGTTGTGTACATAAATAAACATATAGAAATCATTCGTTAACATATACCATTCATTTATTCATTAATTATAGACACAAAATACTTCATCTTAATAAATTTTATCATAAAAAACACGTTTTCATAATATGGTACATGATGTTTCTAATGATATAACTAGTACAATCATTTCATTTTATTTTTATTTATTTTTTACAGTCTGGTCGTGTACTCATGAAGTCGTCAAGGTTGTTGCAAGAGAGATGGATCATCTGTTGTATCAAGAAAGAAATGTTAAATTTATTTTTTTGTCATTATTATTACAAGTATTTCATTAATAAAAAGAGCATTAGAGTTTTCTTTATCTCGTGCACTAGTCGACATTGTTGGAATGGTTTTCTTGTGCTCCTCTTCTAGTACAGGATCCTCATGTATGACATTCTCTGCTATCAAAATTTGCCTCGTGTTGGTCGTATGTTGTTGTGTGATCTCTGCCAAAAAATACTATATAAGAAAGAAAGTGTTTTTTCGGTTAGATAATGTGAAAATTAAAAAACAAACTTCATAATTGAACTTATGACATTAAAAAAATCACTTTAAAATAAGGTTATTACCTAATATCTTTGAAGACGTTGGTTGAACATGTTGATCCTATCTTTAATCTCAAGACCTTTATTTCTAATGTGAATCAAACAAACAAGTTATTTGTTTGTTCTAACCATAAGCTTATTGATTGTTACGATTGGGTCGGTAGAAATGAACTCATTGTCATCAAACCAATTAGGATCACTATGGTCATGTCCCTTGGACTATATATTTCAACAAAATAAAATTTATTTCTATTATCTAAACAAATAATCAATCTCACATTAAGTTATTTCAATTATTTAAACAAATAATATCCTACCTTTTTTTCAAACCTTACCAATGTTTCTGAAATATATCTTCAGCAAAATAGAACATTTTATTTTCTTGTAGTAAACATTCCTAGAAGTAGTGAAATAAAGAAAAAAAATAGTTTCCAGTCATAAACATTATTGGAAGTAGTGATATAAATAAATTGCAATAACCTACCTTTCGTATAGTATAGATAGCAAGGAAAGAATTAAAGAAGAGATAGAGATGATTCAACATTGTTGATTACTATCAAACAAATTCTACCAAACAATGGCCATTAAACCTCACTTTATAGAACTTTGATCCTCCTAAAGGAGGCACCACTCCCATGCAGTGTGCCTGCCTTGACTTATGATGAAGTGAAGTGAAGGAGAAACAGTTGAATTCTACTCTTCTTATGGTTGATAATACTTCTGCAATCAAGGTGGTCATGAATCCCATATTGAATGAACAAACCAAGCACATCAAGATAAAGTACCATCTGATTCAATATCATGTAGAGGGAAAGACTATTCATTTGAGACATTGTTCCACAAATGAGAAAATTATTGACATCTTCACCAGATCACTCAGAAGAGAAAATTTTGAAAATTTTAAAATGATGCTTAGCCTCAAAAAATCTCATTCAAATTAAGTGGGAATGTTATATACATAATCCTTTGTATTTTTCTTTGTTGTACATAATTCAAAGGTACGTAAAATGAATAGTCTTAAGGAAGAACAATAGCCCCTCGTGGAATGTGAAGAAAGTAGCCACTTCCTTTTGCATATATGCATGCTTTGAGTCACTGAATATCAAAAAAATGTGGAGTTATTCCTCTTTCCATCCTGATTTTCCTAGAATCCATGGAACTTGTATTTTGATATGCCCTAGTGGTTGTAATGCCTAATTGTTTCATCACTTTCAAGGGAATGACATCAGTTGTTTCTCCTAAATATAGCATATAGTTGTGTAGAAATATATTATTGATTAGTAGGAATACATGAAAAGGGTTATGACTTCCATTTTTCTTCCCTCGAATCATCATTTATGACATTATAGGAGCATCCTCAAAAGGAGGGTCATCTACTTCATCAAATCTTAAGAACTTCATGACCTTCTCTCTTTATTTGAGATTTGCATAAATTCCACAAATGGGATAGACACCAAATATTTTCCAAGAGTTGCAGTAAACCAACATTCATTTCATTGTGCACTCTTTCTATAGTTATGGTTGAATGTTGGACATATACTAAGGACATAAAAAAAAAAAAAAAAAAAATTGGTTGATTACTCATAAAAATTATTTGAATTGGGTGTGAAGAGTTGGTCTCTTCCTAGGTTGGCTTACATTTCCTTTGGTATGTGATCCATCCCTTTCCCTAATTCATATTTGTATCTCTTCTAGTGATTGTGCTCTTCTTTTTGTGTGTTGTTAGTACTAGGGGGTGGAAGAATTTATTGTTATGGTCCAAGTGGTGGGGCAGTTTGAATCTCCAATGGTTGTGTTGGTGTGGTGGGAACCATGCTAGGAGTCGGGTCTTCCCTTGATATGGTCAAGGTACTTGGTGTATCAGAAGCATCCACATTCGGGTGGATTAGGCTCTTGATGAGGGGGATACGTCACTTGGTGCATGCAGTGATGGTGGTATGTAATGAATAAAGGACACATATAGATTAGATGAGTTTCTTCAACACAAAGCACACAAGGGCATGAAATATACTAATTGATCGAGTTGGTGACATAATAAATGGTAGGTGAGGCATCATCAACATCTAAGGTTGGTGGAAGTGGTGGTGCAACTATTGAGCCATGATGTAGAGTGACAAGACATCTTGATATCCTAGGGGATTAGGACAATGTTGCATATAATGTTTGTGTTACACATAAATAGAATAGAGGTGGTTGGTTCTTAAACCCTTATGACATGGTGAAGTGGCTCCATAACATGATGGAGTGTGGAGAAATGTGGGTGCCTAAGGGGTATGAAGGAGACCCTTCTACTCATGTAGCATGGGGAATGAATTGGTGGGATCACCTAATGTGTCACAAAGGGAACACGGGGGACTTACCTTAGGGATAGTTTTGGTTGAAGGTTATTTCTAAAGTAAACATTATAAATAACTATGGAAAGCTACATTAACACACCTGTGTGCGTGTGTGTGTGTGATCCTTAAAATACTTAGTCGACCAAGAACAAATATACTTGGAAAATTCAACCAAACATATAATCAAAAATAATTTATGAAATACAACAAACCATATAACTAAAATTACAAGTATGAGCATTTTTTATCATGGATACTCCCATCTAGGGTTCTCCATAGTTCAAGCTATACTGAGGTACTAATAAGGTATGCCTTGCTTCAGTATGTAGAGCTCCTCCATATATTACAGTAAGTAAAGTAGTTTGAGTACTACCTCCAAGTAGTCCAAGGACTACTTCTAGTAATGATATTTGTGCCATCTACAGTCATAATATTGTTTCAGTTATAATGCATGTTGAGCTTTTATTTTTACATAGTCAGCATATAGTTTAGAAGTACAATGATTGCAATAGTTTGAGATATACATATTTTGATTACAGTAGGCCGAGCATACAGAATAATTGTCCAAGGGTTTAAATAAAAGTTACCTAATGTATGCATGTGACAACATAAAATGTGAAGTATTCCTGTGAATATGTTTCCATGATCCAATGAATGATGTGAGTTTTACAGTATTTATGTCAATACAATAACTTGCATGGAATATAATTATGGATGAACAACACTCTTACATGTTATAATTTATCAATTTGCATATGGAAC
The DNA here is from genome assembly GCA_000404065.3 of Pinus taeda. NCBI lineage: Eukaryota > Viridiplantae > Streptophyta > Pinopsida > Pinales > Pinaceae > Pinus > Pinus taeda. The sequence continues at coordinate 24,842 of APFE031163357.1, read as the reverse complement.
ATAATATCATGGCAGAAAAAAATATTTATATGATGGCAGTCAAATATTTCTCATTGTATATATTGTTGATCTTTGGATAAAGTAGTCTAAAGACTACTTCATATAATATCAAGGTTTCTGTTGATAAATGAATCCATAGTTTATGTTAGAAGCTCAAAATTAAGTATATAATATTATTGGTTCAATTGTGCTAGCCTAGTTGCAATTCAATGGTATGCATAGATGAATGACATACTCCACAGTTTGAGATGTTTATATTGCAGTGGAACTAGAATGAAACCAAGGATACTTGAGTAAATTTCCAAGGACTTGTATATTACCTTATATATGTTGAAGTCCTCATCTTGTTGTTGCAAATGATAAAAAATGTATGTATTTGCATGATGTTTCTAGAATAAATAGTTGTAGGATTTTCATATTACATTTAAGTTATGTAATAATACAGGATTATGCCAAGACTTTATACCACTGAATATGATTTTGATTGGGGTTTATAAGTTACAATATTCAAATTGCATATACTCGTGTGCACCAAACCCTTGTATGGATCCTAGACCAGATCAAAGATGTATATGATACAGTATGATCTTGCATTAACTTGAATAGTAGGCTCATCATATGGTTGAATTGGTTCAAAGTCTCAATATCGGAATTGAGAAGAATATGTGGCCATCTCTGATTAGCATGACACTTGAAGAAAAAGAAAATAGACCAATCCTTGCAAAAATACTTGAAGTCTCCCTAACTAATGAAGAGACTTCTTATTTAGAGGGAGAAGATAAAAATAGGATTATTGCATGCATTGCTAGTTACTGGTGCTTGAGGATGAAGAACCTTTTTGAAACTTCCTTTGTGCTTTTGAAGAAAAATGAGAGGGAATCAGGATTACAAATTGAAGCAAGTATTCTTCTTCTAATTTGATGGAGTAAAGGTATGTTTATGGCATTTGGTTGTATGACCAGTTTATCTCTAACAGGAATGGCTTACCTCATCACTTTTAGAGGGAGTTGTATTGAGCCCTCCTGGTATTCATAGAAAAGGACTTCTTTGTCTATGGACATGCATTTTCATAAGCATGGAAGTATACATTGATATTGTGTATACTGCTGATAATGATGGAATGAATTTATTGTGATGAAAAATCTAAAATTGTCTACATGCAACATATGCCCTAAAATTAACAAATTTCTCTCATCTATTTGAATTTATTTGTGCATTAACAAATAGATCTACTTATAAGATCCATAAATCATTGTAAATATTATAAATAATTTTATTCTAACCCTTAATCTGAAGGGAGGATCATCTTCTTGAGGGTTTTACCCCTTACCTAACCTAGATAGCTAGGGTTTGGGCTCCATATTTCATCTTAAGGTTATTCACTTGACATTTTTTCCTTCTCTCTCAGGGCCACAAGGAATATAGCGCCTTTTTAGCCCTCTCAAGGCATCAATCTAGCATTTTTTGGCTTAATTCACCTCAATGATTTTTTTCAAGAGGTCGCAAGGGTTTGAGGAAGCTTCATAGGGTTCGATCTATATATGTGTGGCTTCATTATTCATCAAAAACAAAAAAAATTAGGATGACCACTAGGCCTAGAACCCCTTGTCTCACCTCAAAGTTCAAGTCTTTCAAATGTTTGACATTCAGAATTTTTTTTAAATAATTTTGTGAATTTCTTTTTGGGTTTTCTCATCAAAATCTAACTTGAGTTATTTTTCGCATACTTATAAACACATATTAACGTCAAGAATAGAAGCCTAGAAAAAAATTGGGCAATTTACATTTACAGAAGACATTTTTGCAACTAATGGGTCTTTGTCCTCTTTCTCTGCTCTTCCTTAGGTCGTTGAGCTATCAATCCAGACAATCTTGCAACTCAATGGCAGAGGCAGTGTTATAGACATATTTGGGAACTGCAACCCCAATCACATATGCCCATAAACCAAGGGCTTATAAACCCCTAAAAGTGTTGTTTCATACCCTAAAAGATCAAGGTCAACTGATTACATCATTTCCCAGAAGTTCTCCCTGAAAAACTGCTCAGAACTGGTCAAAACTGAACCATAGAGACTGCTCCATGCTAAGGGTGTGAGCATCTCACCTGTTACACACAGAGAGTGGAATGCATATTGAAAAGCCCTTCTGTAGGGTGTGATGAGCGAGAGCAGACAAATGGCAGAGGCAGTTTGCTAGGTGGAAACCCAGAGAATATTCTAGAAACTGCTCATATGACACTTACCTCTCTGAATTCGCCTAGGGATCAGTAAGAGATCATGAAATATCCAAGTGGAACCAAGAACTATCAGTGAAATGACACTAATCAAAATCCTAGAAGCTGACTCACCCCCGTGCAAATATCTATATATGGATCCATCATCCTAGAGATCCAGAGGCTAGAATTTTGTATTTGGTAAGGAAGTGTTGTTGGTTTCTCTGTGAAGCATTGTATTGTTGGGTGATCTAGCTTTTCATGAGGTGAAGAAGGCTTTCATGCTGGGAGGATGGCGCTGGATCAGATAGCTGGGTTGTAATCCTCTCTTCTACTACTTCTATCAATAAAGCTATTTGAGTTTTCCTCCATATACTTGTATATCCATGAATCTTATATTTGTTTAAGCATGTGTATGGTTAATGTATATCTGATCCTATATTGTTTATGGTTATAGATCTCTATGCTTTGATGGTATTTTGTTGCTTTCACTCTCCAGGTGTTCTTTGAAGTGGGATAAGTGAGGAAGGAGTGGTGAAGCTCTATCAAAGGAGGGAGGAAACAAGTAAGGAGCCAAGTGAAGGACTAAGGTTGGTGCTCTCTACTTCTCTCTCATCTATCTCTCATAAAGGAAAACACAAGTTACTTTGAATTGTTTGTTTCTAAGATAGCTACTCGTCTTAGTGTGACTAGCAGCTCTAAATGGACACTAGTTTTCCCGGAAACAAAATGGCGACTCCACTGGGGAACAAATAGTTTGTTTGTTTGTTACTTTTGTTTGCTTTATAAACTACATACGGAGCCTGAAGTTATGCCAGCTAGCCTTCGAACTTCTTTTTCTATGCAACTGCAAAGTAGATTAACGCTGCTTCAGTCAATCTCTAAGTTGGTTTATGAACTGAACATTTGACTTGCAAACATCCTAAGTGCCCCAGTGGTGGCTCAATAACCTCATTAGATCAGCCCTTATACTTTGTGTTTATTGCCTATTATAAGCTCAGCCTAAACCCATGAACTTAGTCTAAACCCCTGAACTTAGCTGTAAACTGTGGGAAAAAGCCAAGTTTAGTCTCGTCTTAGACCATCGCACTGTCTCTCATTGGCAGTCTGGATGCATCGCACCTCCCGTGTGCTATAGGTCAGATGCATCACTATTTCCCTTAAGGACAAGTGCGATGATTGAGTGAGACTGTTTCTGCCTCCAGATGGTTTTTTCTTCATTGTTTTCAACTCTATTCAGTAGTTTTGTTGTCTATGATCGATATATTACTGTTGAAACCTTCTTCCTTTACATTATTTAGCCTCCATTGATAAGGAATTGTGAATGTTTTTATGTATTTTTCATCATTTACATTGTTCCTTTGCAAATAGTAGCTTAATTGAATTGTCGTCTTTTGATTTGAAACTGTTGCAACTATCATTTTCAGTCAAGAAAAGAGTGTCGTAAAGTCTTCCTCTTTTACATAGTCGATTACACTTTTGCCATTGTATTTGATTTGAGCTATCAATTCTTTGAAGTGTCGAAAACAGTTTTTCTTTTGAAATTGAAATTGTTGTCTTAGTCTTCCTTTCGTTTTTTGAAAAGAAATTGCTAAAGTATCGCTTTGAGGAAAAGTAATTCAAATCTGTACTTAGTTTTCTTTTTTTCATTTTCACATTAAGGAAACTGAAAAACAAATACATGCATGTACATTTGCATTTAGACTGCATGCGGAAATTGATTTAAGAAAAGTGCATTTAGTGTGTGCTCTCTTCTCTATGTTGAAAGAATCTTACTCTTCTTTACTTAGTAGCTAGGATTTTCATTGCTAAAAGAAAATAAACGACTATTTATCATCTTAGATTGCATATTTAGGAATTGTACATCTACATCATGTAGTGAACCTTGAAAGGAAAACTTCTTAAGAAAGATCAACTATAAAATAAACCTCAATGAACATAAGAATGCTTTGGAACCTAACGCACAACATCTAGAAGTCTAGGCTAGAGACATATTTTGGCGTCGTAAAGCCTTGTAACTATCGTTTTTATTGTAGGTTGGGTGATTCCTCCTCTTTGATACGACAAGTTTCAATACGGACTTGTGCTCCCACGTACCATCGAGTATGTATTGGGAGACCACAATAGGTTGATATCCTTTATCCTTAGGAAGCCGTGTCTGCCACCCTATCGATCGCAATGCACTAAACACAGCATTCGGGAAGACTGACTGTTGTACGTAAAGTATATTGCAGTTTTTTTATTGGTTTGGTAATTCCTCTATCTAGATTTCCAGAGTAGTCACCTTCGCTCCTTTTCAGACTCCTTAAAAGAAAAAGTCCATCTGAGCAGTTGTCACTTCAGGTTCATTAAAAATCGAAGGCGACTAGAGTCATCTTTAGCTTTTTCTCAACTCTTAAAAATTGAAAAAGAAAGTTGTGTCAAAGCGTCATAAAATTTATTTTATTCGGAATAACATCATTGTTCCCTCATTGTTCTTGAGTTGAGAAAATGGAGTCCACCAATCAAGGATTTCCCCTTAGGGGAAATCCTAGTCCTTTTTCTTCTTGGGGAGATATTGGTGCTCCATACATGGCTACATTGTCCCTTCCAGGACTCACAATTGGCCTGCCAGTATGGCTATTCTTGACATCTGTCATTCAAAACATCGTGATTCCTCAACAATCAAATCAGCAACCATATGATACTAAAGTTTCTCCCCCACCTTCTACTTTGTTTGTTTCTCCCTATCGTTCTTCCTCTTCACTTGGTGAAGCTAGTAACACTAATAACCAAGTAACTATGAAGAAGAAGAAAGGGAAGGAGAAGAAGAAGAAGAAGCCAATGGTAAAAGGGGGCAAAAGGGGGCAACCATGCATCGTCTGGCGAAAATCCACACACTGCACCATCTAAACCTAAATCTCCATGTGTCATTTGCAAAGGAGACCACTATCATCGAGATTGTCCTTGCATCCCGTAGATCTTGAGAGACTAGTCTCCCCACTTGCACAATCCAGTGTCTTCAATCTTTGTCAATCATGTTGAAAGTACACCATCAACTAGTGAAAACAAAGTCAATAGACAGAAAGGAAGATCTAAATTTCCTTGTATGCTGTGTGAAGGCGATCATGCCCTCCACCATTGTCCTTTTCTGGATGAAGCTAAAAGAGTCTTGTATAACCATCCTACTTCACCACAGCGACTTCTACCTGGATACAAGAAACTCTTGTCGAGTCCATCGCTAGTTGAAAATCTGACTAACACACCTCTGTTGTCGGTTGAAACTCCTATCATTGAAGATAAACCCTCTTAGTCCACACTGGACCAAAGTCAACAGGTCGAGATGGCAGTTGACCCAGTGCTGTCTTCAGAAGGTCCACCTTTAGATGATACAGTCTCCAAAGAGAATGAGAATGACACCGTTAAAATTATTTTTGTTAACACAGAATCTGATGAACATGGGGGCAATCTACCCATTCCTTTACCGCAGGAAGGAAGTTCGTCAATTCAAGATATTCATCCGGCCATTTATTCGGTCCCTCCTCCAAGCAATCTACTTATTTCCTTTGATTGGAATCTGCTAGCGAGACCCCGCCTACCATCTAATGTACCATTCTGAACCATAGTACAAGCTTACAGAATGATCATGGCTGGCACTATCATAGATGAAGGAGCTTCTGTGAGTATCCTTTCCTCAACTACTTGGAAAGCAGTTGGTTCGCCATCGCTTCTGCCTGAAACCCAAAATCTGTTAGGATTTAATAAAGGAGCCAGTCGATCGTTAGGGATCCTTCCAAATTTGCCTAAAACTTTGAGAAGGAAAACCATTCATCTGAACAGGATGGTAGTCCAAGGGCCTCTAGATTACAATCTACTCCTCGGGTGTGACTACATTTATAGCATGGGAGCTACTATTTCATCACTCTTTTGGGTGATGTGTTTCCCTTATGAAGGCAGAATGGTCCAACTCATTAACCATCTTTCATTCCCCAGTTCAAACATGGCTACTAGTCAAATGCCATCCCTAAATGGTCTTTTTACACAAGGAATGTCTCATCAACCTCCAGTCTATCCACCTGATGATCGTGAGTGATTCGGTGAATGTGACGAAACCCAGGGGGCACGCTCCCTGGCCTGCTTTGGCAGGAAAACCCCAGATATAAGATATGTTTCCTCGTAGGATATATGACCAATCTGACACAGCCATCCATTTAGGAAAATGGGATCAATCTGGAAAAATATTTCCTCATCAAAGGTTATGTGATTGGAAGCTCACACCATTCACCTTTGTCTATTTCGATGGGCAGAGCCAAGGAAATGTTTTGTCTGCTCCATGGATGAAACAACCTTGCTTTAATGCAAGAACTTCCATATGGTAACCTGGAAACTCCACCTTTATTTATACCTAGGGGCATGCATACCTTTTTTACGCAAGTGAAAAGCCACCAACGTAACTCTAACCCCGTAGTTTTTACTAACTTCAACTGCTTAAGTTAGGAGATTGGTCTGGTCAACCATTCACCTTTGCCGAGACCGGCGGCGATGGAAAAGTAAAGGAAATGTTTCTACGAAACTATCCTACCTAACCTCAGTAGTTCATTAACCCTTAGGACAGTAGTTGGTCATTCCTAGCTTGCATACAAAAGGCTCTGGAGCAAAGTTTCGCATGGGGCAAGCTCCCTAAAAAATGAACCTACTAATGAGAGACATCCTTATTAGACGACTGGCACAATCAGGGTTATGTGAAGTTCAAGCTCATTAAAAAATAAACCTAGCAATGAGCATATGTTCCCCCATAGTTCAAGCTCATTAAAAAATGAACCCACCTTTGGTAAATAACCTTTGTGATTGCATTGCTATCAGCTTTTAAGCCTTGGTCATGTTCTTACCATCACCTCCACTTTTTAGTCGATCATACGCCTCCACTTGATTGTTTACCCTTTTGAGGAACAGCTGCAACAAGTGATTCTGTTAGCCACCTTCTTTACACTGTCATGATTGAAAAGTTCCAAACTTACCTGGAACCAGCTACTACCCGAAAATATCACTCGTTCCTCAAAAACGAGTCTCTTTTAAGCTCTCTTCAAACTCGTAAAATATGAAAAGATTGTCGAGCAATTGACCTCTCCAGCTCGTTAAAGTGATTGGAAGTGCCATCCCTCCTCTAGATTTTAATCTTTTTGGACCTTAGGGATCATTACACAAAAATATCGAGCGTTTGTCTTTTTCGGCTTGCTAAAGTGATTGGAAAAGTCATCCCTTTCGTATTATTTCATAGTTTTTCGGACTTAAGGGATTATACTATGAAAAAGGACTACTAGAGTTTCCTTTCCATCTCTTTTTAGACTCTCTAAAACTGAAAAGGAACAAGTTATCTTTGTAGTTAAGCTCGTTAAAACAATAGTGACAAACTTATCCATACGGACAAGAGCGAGTTTCATTGTCACTAGCCTCGCTAAAACATAGCGACAGGTTTGCCCGAAGGGAAAATTATAGAACAAGCATATGTTATCCTCCTCAAGCTTGACAAAAATAAAGAGGTACTGGTCAACAATGACTGGGGAAAAAGGGGAAGAAAACTTGAAGAACTTCATTGGTCGCAGGTCGCTCTTGAACATGGCACTTTCACTCCATCACCATGATTGAGTCAGGTTGGGTTATTCCATTCGCTGGTCATATCACCATTGGTCCTCCATACCATCCATTTTTGGGGTTAACTCTACCAATCCATTTCAGTGTCACTGATATGTTCAAGAGAAGTCACTCAGAGAATTCACCAGCCTAGCTTACGCCTCATCCACTGTAATACCTTCACACTCCATTATTTCATGACCACCACCCTGAACCTTGTATCATCAGATCATTTTCACCTCCACAAAATCATTTGCTCCATTCCGTGTCGTAGATGTGGGATTCATTAAGGCCCTCCTACGATGGGTCACTTCTTATCAACATCAGCTCATTATCCAAGAAGTTGACTTAGGAATAACCCTTTCAGTACTTTGAAGCTTGCATGCCTCAATGGCAAGTTTCTCATTTCTGGCAATAGGTTTACATTAATGGCCTTCGACAGGAAGATTTTTGTGTGGTGTTCGACATCGACTCATGTATTAGCACCACGTGAATTGTACTGTAGTACCTTGAGGGTCATTATCATTATCGGTGATTCCTCTCGCGCATGTTAATAGCTTACATCATTGGTTGGTAATCAGGCGATGTCTTTCCATGTTCGACATCAGAACATCTTTTCACATGGATGGACTTGTACATCAGGTGAGGATTGAATGATTTTGAAGACACTGGATCTAGTTTCATCCATTCGGGCTATGATATATTAAGGAAAATAAAGACATCATATGTACATCATAGCTGCACAGATAATCATCCAAGCCAAAGGATGATGGCTCTACCAGAATCATCAGTGTGTCACACAAACAATTGTCTGTTATATGTACATGAAAATGAATTTATAAAGCTGAGCATGAGAATTCCTGCCTCAACTAGATCATGAAAATGTTATGAAGATAATTTATTGTATTGTATCTTATTACATGTCAGCTTCCAGTTCGAAAAACCTCGGATCCTCATGATAAAACATTTCACCCGACATCAGAAGATTTACGACCTCATGCTTTAGGGGGCAACTATTATAGACATATTTGGGCACTGAAACCCCAATCACATATGTCCGTAAACCAAGGGCTTATAAGCCCCTAAAAGTTTTGTTTCATACCCTAAAGGAACAAGGTCAGCTGATTACATCATTTCACAGAAGTTCTCCTTGAAAAACTGCTCAGAACTGGTCAAAACTGGACCATCTCACCTGCTCCATGGTTAGGGTGTAATGCATCCCACCTATTTCACATGGGGGGTGTGATGCATATTGAAAATCCCTTCTATAGGGTGAAATGGGTGAGAGTAGACAAATGGTAGAGGCAATTTGCTAGGTGTAAACCCAGAGAATCTTCTAGAAACTACTCATTTGACACTTGCCTCTCTGAATTCACCCAGGGATGTGTAAGAGATCATGAAATCTCCAAGTGCAACCAAGAAATATCAGAAAAATGACAGTAATCAAAATCCCAGAAGCTGACTCACCCACCTGCAAATATATA
>APFE031163357.1:0-14154 GCA_000404065.3 Pinus taeda | reverse complement strand
AGGAAGACACAAAGATAGATGGGGGGGGGGGGAGAGAGAGAGGGAGATAGAGATAGGGTTGGAGGGCAAAGAGAGAGATGGGGGGTAGAGAGGGAGGTAGGAGAGAAATGGAGAGAGAGTACTTAAGAGAGAGAAGGAGAGAGGTAGGGGCAGACAGGAGGATAGTGGGAGGGACAGAGAGATGGATTTGGACAGGGAGAGAGGGAAGGAAGAAAAAAAACATAGAGAGAGAAAAGTGGAGAAAGAGAGAGAGGGAGTGACAAGGGAGAGATGGAGAGAGAGTATGTTCGTTTGGGGGTCAGATAAAGAGACATATAAGGAGAGATGAAGAGAAGGGGGGTGAGAAGGAGCGAGGGAGGTATTGATGGATTTGGAGGGAGTGGATAGAGAGAGAGAGAGAGAGGTGGGAGAGAAAGGTGGGGGGAAGAGAAAGGAAGAAAGAGAGTGAGAGGGAGGGGAGGAGGGTCAAGGTAAAAAGAAAGACATAGAGAGAGAAAAGTGGAGAAAGAGAGACTGGGTGATAAGGAAGATGGCGAGAGAGGGAGAGAGAAGAGTAGGAGGGAAGAGAGATAGAAGTGGGCAGAGTGGGGGAGGAAGAGACAATTTTGGTGCCTTGCATTGTGCAAATGGCTCCTCAAGTTAATGTGATAGGATCCTCCCTTTTGATAATATATCCCTCCCTTGCTTCAATACTAATGTCATCGATAGTTTGGATCCCATGACCTCACTTTGGTACAAACATTATTAAAAATTTCAATGCTTGTAATAACATAGTTAATGGTCTTGGTGTTATTCCATCACTCCTATAAAAACATCATTTACCATGTTAGTTCTTTGCATTGTGTAAATCCTTAGGTTGATGCATGTGATAATGTTTTTCCTCACTCCAATATTAGCATTATTTATATTTTTAGTACCATTACTTGAATGCAATGATAACATCATCAACAAATTTAGTGCCATGCTTTTGGTGTCAACTCTCACTTGTGGACATATTGAATAATTCCATAACATGTCATACATGTATAACAATTATGACTCAAGAAAAAAAACTATGAGCTAAAATATGCTTATGAGGCATTCTTGAGGTTAATGTGATAACATCTTTCATTATTGAGTATAACTCTAAGTTGTAAATATACTTGACAATTTTTATGTCATACTTTATATGACAACTCTATATAGTGTCAAGATAAGCTAATGCCATAATGCCATACCTTCTGTGCAACCCATTTTTAATGTGTTATACCATGTGTTTCCACTCTTACATGTAAGTAAAAACTAATGTTATACCTCATTATTCTTTTTACACAAGGAAGGGAGGGAAAAAGAAAAATAAAACTAGTTCCATGCTTTGCGTGAGCTTTCTAACTAATTTATATCTACTATTGTTACATTGTGCAGGCCAAAGCAAAATAATTTTGTGTTAAGTCATGAATATTGTAAATGGAAACGTGCATGTGCTTTGTGTGAGCTTTCTAAATATTGAATATCTACTATTATTACATTGTGCAGGCCAAAGAAAAATAATTTTGTGTTAAGTTATGACTATTGTAAATGTAAAGATGCATATCTACACATTTTCCCTCATTTTCACCTTATTTTTAGTTTCTATTAGGTGTTATTACTAAACTATGTAGTGGAACATAGTCCCTATAGATAGGGGTTGATGCATTAGTTTTCACATGTTTTTAGTAGTTAACGTGATAGGTAAATATTATTAGAATGAGTTATGTATTGATTTTACATTAATATAAGTTTTATTCCAACTTTCCAACTTTTCTAAATTTCAAACTTTAATCAAATAAATTTTAAAATGAAAGTAAATGACTTTTCATTCTTAATAACATTAATTTTTCATACAAATTAAATTTTCCAATTTTCTAAAATTTAATACTAATCAAATAAAGTTTTTATTAATAAAATAAAATTTTATCATTTCAATAAAAACAATTTCCTTTCCCCTTGAAATAATCATGACTACATTGTCCATCTCTCACAACATAGTTAACATATCAATTTATCTAATTTCAACATCATCTAACTAAAACGTTTTTCTATAATAATACAAGTGTGCAACCCCAGACATAATACTTCATATAAATTAGGTAAAGCAATTTTTAAAGATTTGTTTGGTTTAGGAAATATAAATGTAGCAATTTTATTTAAGTAATTTTTGTTATTACACGTCCACCAAAACAAGTATATGCCTATATGTCTAGTTATTATAATATATATTTAATATTATTATTTTTTATTATTTTTTAATTCGATTAATAAGATTAAAATATCTTCAAGGTCTAGCGCAGTGGGCAAGTGAAAGAGACATTGTGATAAGCTTACTGACTAAAATTGTGCAGTGTGCAGGGTTGAAGGGAAAGGAAGACAATGATTGTGCAGTTTGGCTTCATAGTGACTAAGGGAAGGTCTCACTGTGGGCTAGAACTACGCAATGCACAGAGGAGGCCAAGACAGAGAAAGGCATGGTGCAAGGAAGCTCATTGGAAGGGAAGATTGCGCAGTTGGCTGAGACTAGCAGCAAAATTCAGATCACTTTTCCTAGGGAGTATTGAATGCACTGTGAAGGGAGGAGGAGCTCCAGAATGGCTAAGTGTGGGATCAGTGGAGTAAGAGAAGGAAAAACATCTAAATGAGATTCAAACCCAAATCACACACATAAATGCCATCAATACAAGCTAGGGGATTGCACAAGACTCATGATCAATAATCACACCTTGAAACGACAGCAAAGCAAAACTTAATTCTAAGTGTGACAATTGAAACGCAACATTACAACACTTAGAATACAAGTTGCGACAAAATTGTGGTTGTGATCAAGAAGTGTGCTAATTTGTAGGAATGTATCTAGCACATGTTCTTATGATATATATGACCATCTAATGTGGAAGGGTGCATTAGAACTGCCTCTAGGGAAGTACAGCGGTGCGACACATACAAGAGTGAAAATGGTTAGAAGCAACACTTAGGATGGTAAGAAAATGTGAAAATGACACTTGTAAAGGCTGCAAAAAGTGAAAGTAACATATGCCAAAGCAAAGAGAACATGAAAACAACTTTTGTTAAAGTAAAAGCAAGCAAAAAAAATAATCACAAAAGTGAAATTGACAATTATGAAAGAAAAGGTGCGCAAAAGTGATAATTGATAAAACTCATTGAAATAGAAGTACAATTGCAACTGAAGTGAGAGAGAAACTGTCAAATGATGTTGTGCATTGACTATCAGCATAGGTTGCACAGTGGATTGTCCTTATGGACTACACAGTCAATGTCATGATGGCGATGACAAAAAAGAGGACTAATATGACATTAGTGATGATGATGATGACGACGATGACGATCAAATGATGATGAAATTAATGAAAATGATGAAGACAAAGATGATAATGATGAGGGTGATGATAATGATGAGAGTGATGACAATGATGATGATGATGATGACGATGATGATGAGGATGATGATGATGATGATGATGATGATGATGATGATGATGATGAAGATGATGTTAATGATGATGTTGATGAAAAAGATGGCGATGATGACAATATTGATGATGACATCAATGATGATGCTGATGAGGATGACAAAGATTATGGTGATGATGACGATAATAACATTAATGATGCTTATGACGATGATGGTTCAAATGATGGTGACATTAATTAAAATGATAAATACAAAGATGATAATTATGAGGGTGATGACAATGATGATGATGATGACAACGACATTGATCATGTTGATGATGGTTGATGATGATGATGACGACGACGACATTGATCATGTTGATGATGGTTGATGATGATGATGAAGACGATGTTAATGAAAAAGATGATGATATTGATGATGACGACGATGATGATGTTGATGAATATTACAAAGGTGGTGATGATGATGATGATGATGATATTGACGACGACGATGATGAAAAAGATGGCGATGATGACATTAATGATGATGATGATGATGATGACTATGATGACAAAGATGATGATGATGACGATGATGATCATGACAAAGATGATGATGATGAGGGTGGTAATGATGATGACAACAATGATGAGGAAGTTGATGTTGTTGTTGTTGTTGATGATGATGATGGTGATAATGGTGATGGTGATGGTGACGATGATGACGATTATATTAATAATGATTTTGATGAAAAAGATGATGACGATGACGATGATTTGAATGTAGGCTTGTCATGTCATTTTGATTTGAACTTAGGTTTGTCATTTATGAACTCTATGAATTAATCATTTAAACTTAGATTTGTCTTTGGCCCCATTCAGGTCACTCTATGCAGGGTCAAATCATAATTTCCACTAATTAGTAAATACAAAACCTTGGAAATTATTAGATGAACCAAAGTTAAAATTGGAAGTGATGGTACAAACCTAAATGAGCTTCGATTTGTTTCAAGAATAGTATATTCTGTACTAAAAAATGCCAACCACGTGAAGATGGAATATCATATGCCCCCCCCCCCCCCCTCCAACCCCCACAACACTCAATTCTCAAATACCCAATATTTCTACTATAATATATTTGAAAGAAACAGTACAGTAATAATCAGATGATAAAAACTAGGAAAATAAAAAATTAAGGTGAATGAAAGAGAACAAACCAACCGAAAACATATAAATGCATACCTCATACATTTCAACATTTTGATATCATTAATATTTTTCCTCATCCAACTCATCATCTATATTACTCAGTTCATAATTCATGTTCAAAGGATTCACCATATTAGCATCATCATCGTCATTTATATCATCTTTTGGAAAATGTTCTTCTACATTTGATTCGACTTCTTCAAGTTCTTCATCTAACACATCATCAACATCATATAGTTCATCCAAATTAACATTTTTTTTATTAACATATACTTGAACTTCTTAGAGATATTCTTCTGACACATGAACCCTGCTCCTCTCCATGATCTTCTTCTTCAATTTCATCTTCTTCCACTACATTATACTTTACTGACCTTCCCCTTGGATCACATCTAACAACATATGACCAGTCCGCTTTACCTCAAACCTCTATGTAAAATACCTATTCGCATTGGCTTGGAAGAACATAGGGCTCTAATCCTAGCTCAACATTCCTTGTATTAACCATGGTAAATCTATCATCATGCTCGATAACAGTTTTATCGAGGTATGTTCATGGAATCGTAGCTTGAACCATTTGACATCGAACAGAACTAATTTGAAGGATTTAAAGTCACACTCAAGTATATCATGAAGATAACCATAGTACCAATTATCAGAGACTTTTGAATGTATGTCACCTCTTGACACAACATTGATAACCTGAAATATTGTAGTTATCCCACTATCAAAAGTTTTCATCTTTTCATCTAACCTTTTGATGCGAAATTTGCGTTGCACCACATTTTGTTATGGTGTTTCAACTACAATATGCCAAACACATAAAAAAATGCATTGTCAATTATTGATAAACATTTTCTACATGGAAATTTTGAAAATTAAGAAAAAAATCACACCATATGCATCAATATAACTGTAAAAAAAACTTAGTGTGGGTGAATATGCGTGCCTAATAATCTTTTAAACCATATTCTAAATCAATTTCCCTCTGTGTAAGATTGGTATATCCACTATGTTCAGCTACTTTGACCAATGTAGACACACCATACCATGATAACCTACCATTATTAGTTCATTTTCATCGTTCAATTCATACCTCCATCCAATCAAAATTGTTTGCAATGTATAAATGTATTGTGTCTCACTCTCAGCCTACTGTAGTTTTTCCCCTTAGAAAAAATCATAATTTTATTCATGAGACAAAATTACATGTTGTAGATGATAAAAAGCATATGCATATGATTTGTTCCTATTTTCACAGGACACCAAAAAAAAATTAAAAATTACAGCAAACCTACTCTTTTCTGCCTTTCTTATTTTCCACTTTTTCCCAACCTCCAGTGTTGGGAGTGGATGTTACAATGGCCTGCTGATTTTCATTTGTATTTATTGGGTATTATTTGTTGGAGTCAAATCCTTCTAATCCATGAGCTCGTTTTTTTCCACTTACTTCCATTTGGGTGTCTTGTTGCTGCAGGGGGTTGTAGGGCCCTAGGTTGTAGGGATTGGTGGGGTTTTTCTCTTCCTTTTGTGTGTTGTTCTAGCCCTTTTGAGCATCCGATTCTGCTTTGTTTCCTATTGTTTCTGCTTTTTTTGCTTCTTCTTCTAGAGGGTCTATATATTGCCACCCTTTTGGCTTTTTCTATTGCTTCTTATTCCATTTGGGGTGTTTTTTGGCCTGTGGGCAGGCATTATGTAGGTGACCTATTTGTAAACATCCACGACATCGAAAAGTTGTCTTTTGTAGTCTAATGGTTGTATCCACTATGTACTATTGAAGTTCAATGTAATATTGTCTAGTAGTCCCTAGCTCAGATATACTTCTACGCATATCCTAGAAAAAGTAAATATTCCCCTTGTAAGTCTATCCCCATCAATCTTTAGGAACTTTCCAAGGGAGTTCCCAATGGAAATTAAAACATTATGATGTTAGATGTGTAGTGGAAGGTTATGCAGCCTAACCCAAACTGGTATTTTTGATACCACCATAGTGTTGGCATTGAACTTTGGGAACCAAGAGGTCATGAAGAGACTAACATTGCCCCAGAACCATGGACCCTTGTTAAGGATATGTCCCATTCTTGTGTTGTGTTAAATCTGACTATGAAAAACCCCTTGGGGCATAGGTATATTTCACAATTAGGTGACCATGCAGCAAAAAGCCATTGGTGCAAGACATCAGGTTTTGGCCAAAAACCATTAAATCTACATATAACTGCCTTGTTATAGAGATTTATATATAAATCATTTACCTCTGGCATTGAGACTATGAGAATAGCTCGGCCTACTGTATTAAAATAAAACAATTCACATATATATAATTAGTTACCATGTTATACCTTAATAATAATGAATTATGTAGGAAGACTAAAAAATAAATAAGTACGATATATAAAAAAACAAAAAAATTCAAATGTACTATAAATCTACACTATCTGCTTATGTCTCACTTTCCTCATTCTACCTTTCCCCAATAGGTTCTCCCCTTCAAAAAATTTCATGGAGTTGACCTCCCAAATGTGGTCCAATACATTATTGCAACACTATATTCACTAATATAAACCATGGTTTGATAGACCATATATCCCTTTACCATAGAACCCTCAGGGAATGCTCTTTGTTTGACCAAAGCCTTCAATGATTTCAAGTTCCTCTCAACCATCCACATTGATCCTGTATGTACAGGTCCACACTTTTCAATCTCCTCGACTTGGTGTATGAGGTAATGTTCTTATGCATTGAAAAATGTTGCAGGTAGATACTTTTTCATTTCACACGTTAGACGAGGAATTTGTTTCCTCCAATACTTTATATATTCTTTATCGATTTCTTTAGATAAAAAACCATCTACAAATGAAGCAAGCAAATCACATCTTTCAACAAAAAAGTATATAGTACATGACAAGTAAAACACATGCAGTCAAATATAAGTTGTACAGCAAATATTGAACAAATTACACTTTGCACATAAATCTCCACTTACATCATGTATTTTCCAAGATCATATATAACTTGTTTAGCATTGTCAAAGTTATCTAGGAGAGATAGAGGTAGAAAATATTGTAACAAAAATAATGATTGATCATTATTTATTCCCAAATTAGTACAAAAAAACACGAACAAGATGTTTCACCATTGTGTAAATATATACACCAAAATAATTATCTTAATGAACGTATGCCAATCATGAGATTTTAACCCACCTAATTCACCTTTCTTTGTTAGGATATTATTTATGTTTGAAGAAAATCCAATTGGAAATTTAATTTTTTCAATGACCTCTTCAATATATTTGTTTTGTTTCTCTATCAATAACCATGGAAGGACACTTATATTTTGTCCATCTCCATCACTATTTGAATGAATCGCACTTTCATCATTGGCCTCCTTAATGTCATTAAAAATCTTGACAATTTTTTCTTTATCTCTTCTTCCATCTAAGATTCGTCATAAGGTCTATGTTACATTCTTCCCAATGTGCATTGTATCAAACAAATGAACAATTTATAAGTGTTTATAGTAGAGGAGTCTATTGAATTGCTCAGGATAATTTTTCATTCCTCCTAGAAGTGCCATGTTATTAATGACTTGAATGTTAGTTTATGTTGCATCAATTGTGTTCTAGCCATGAATTTTTGTGGAGAGGCTAGAATACATGAGATCTCTAAAACCCAGAAATCGTTCATGGAAATTTCACTTAGAAATGACTTAATTAGATTATTAACCAATTTCTAAATATTTCCTTAGTCTAAACTTAGGGAATATGGTTAATTAATAATTATTACTTAATTTAAGGCATGAATAATCTAGAAACTCACACGGATTGATCCGGAGATAATCCTAGTAATTGATTAAGTTTTAATCTTGGTCATTTGTGCTCCATGTAGGAATTTACAAGGTAAGTTCCTTAGATAGAAAACCAAAGGACACCACTCACAAATAGATCAAAGATCAGTACACCAATATTCTTGATGTGGTTAAAACCCTCAAAGAGAGAAACATTCCACAGCCTGAGCCAATGCGACCACTTTAGGAAATTTATTAATTTAAAAGAAAGAAAATTTACATAAGCTTCTCTCATGAACAATCACCTAATAAATGACCCTCCATGCTCTTTAAATGGAGATCATGGACCAATCAAGTGTTAAGCCACGGTTCAAGTGTCGATAATACTGAGGAGAGAATGAAACATTAGATCACTTCATGTCTATAACATATCATGACCGTCGGATTGTAACTTACAAAATGTACATACTAAAGAAACACACTTTACCTAACTATACACTAGATCAAGTTGTACTTAATTATTTCCTATGTGTTGAAATATCCTAACATCCCCGCTTAAGAAAAACTTGGGATAGGATTGAAGGTTGTAAAAATATGACACAATAGGAGAAGGAAAGAGGCATTATAACCTATCCCCCCTTAGTGACAACTTCCTGAAATCCAACCATAAATCGAAGTTTAATAAACTTTGCCTCTGTGAGAGCCTTTGTAAAGATGTTTGCAACTTGATCATCGGTTGAGCAATATTACACTTCAAGAACATGGTCATAAATGAGATTTTTGATGAAGTCCATGTGTAGTTCAATGTTTTTGTTGCGCTGATGTTGGACTGTATCTTTTCATTGTTCAATGGCACTGTGATTATCACACCAAAGTGTATTCAAGTGTTGTTGCTGAAAACTAAACTCTGACAGGATTTGACGAAGCCACAGGGCTTCCTTACTAGCTTCAACAACACCATGATATTATGCTTCTGTTGAAGAAAGAGAAATGGCACTTTGTTTCTTGCAATCTCATGTAATAGGTCTAGAACCAAGAGTGAAGACATAACTTGCAATAGACTTCTGATCATTAGAGTCACCGGCCCAATCAGAATCAGTGAAACCAACCAATAGAGGAGATGCTCCTACACTGTAATGAATCCCAAACTAAATTGTACCTCAAACATAACGAAGTATTATTTTATTTTCTTTCCAATGAATTTCATGTGGGTTTTGCATAAACCGAGAAACAAAGCCAACAACAAAGGAAAGGTCAGGATGGGTATGGGTCAGATACAAAAGTTTTCCACCAAGCTGACGGTATAAGGTTGCATCAACTTCAAGGGAAGTACTAGTGACTGAAAGTTTGGCTCTAGAATGAAAGGGATAAGTGGTTGGCTTACAGTGTTCCATGTGAAAGTGACGTAGAATATCACATGCATACTTGGACTAAGAAAGGGAAATACCTTCTTTGGATTACAAGACTTGAAGACCAAGAAAATAATGCAAGTGTCCTAAGTTTGTCATTTCAAATTTAATTTTAAGGATGGACTTCACATAGTTTATAAGGTTGGGATCACTACCAGTAAGGATAAGATCATCAACATAAAGAAAAAAAAATGATAAGATATTTACCCACTTTCTTGGTGTAGACAGGATTGTCAAAATGACACCTAGAAAATCTTGTATCTAAAAGAAAGATATCCATTTTTGCATACCAAGACCGAGGGGCTTGATTGAGACCATAAAGGGATTTCTTAAGCTGACATACAAGGCTAGAGTCTGTTGGTATAAAGCCAAGAGGTTGTTCCATATAAATTTCTTAATGCAAGTCCCCGTGCAAGAAGGCAGATTTAACATCCATCTGATGGACTTCCCATTTGAAAGAGGAAGCAAGGGAAATAACAAGACGGATAGAGTTCATTTTGGCAATAGGGGAAAAGGTTTCAGTATAGTCAATGCCTTCAACTTGTGAAAAACCCCCTAGCAACAAGATGATCTTTATGTTTATTAACTTTTCCATCTGGTCCAAACTTGGTTCTGTAAACCCATTTTCATCTAACAAGTTTTTGTTCCTTTGGAAGATGAACAAGGTCCCATGTATCATTTTCCAATAATGAACAATATTCTTCATTCATAAATACATCCCAATATGGATGGCTTGAAGCTTCTGCAAAGGTGTCAGGATCATAATTCGCTGAAGCTTGATCCAGTAAAGAAGAGGCTCTATCAAACTGAGAACATGTACGATGTTGATCTGTAGGATCACCTACAAGAGCACCTGTTGCATCCTGAGTAGCACGGACCCATTTTGTAAGTGGAGGAGCTGAAGGAGGATCCCAAGAAGGTGGGGGAGGATTTTCATCCTCATTTTCATCATCTGAAGAAGGAATATTTTTAGAAGTAGAAGGGATAGAGAGAGGTGGCACATCCACCGAACTAGGTTCGTAGGCCAATATATTTTCAGCAATACATCTCTTCTAATGATAACATTTTTGGATTTAGGTTGAAGAAGTCTATATCCTTTGACATCTTTAGAATATCCAAAAAAAATACATTTTTCACTCTTAGGTACTAAGGCTTTATGTGTCTCATCTGGAATATGGGCCCATACTTCACTTCCAAAAACATGAAAGTGACTTACATCTATTTTAATTGAGCTCTATGATTCTTCTGGAGTGATATTCTTTAAAACCTTAGTAGGAGTGTGATTTACTATGTAATTTTCACAGCTAATTGCTTCTTCCCAAAAATTAAGACTAAGTCATTTAGATTTAAGCATACAATTAGCCATTTCCTTTAAGGTGTGATTCTTCTTTTCAACTACACCATTATGTTTTGGAGTATATGGAACAGTATGTTGCAATTGAATTCCATGGTCAGTGCAAAATTTGATGAATTTTTTGTTAACATATTCTCTGCCATTATTAGATCTTAGCTTAAGAATTTGATGTCCAGATTGTTTCTCAACAAATGCCTTAAAGGCCAAGAACATGTTAAAGACTTCACTCTTGAGTTTAAAGAAGTATACCCAAGTGCGTTTGGAGAAATCATTAATGAAAGTTAAGAAATACTTGTAGCCATATAATGAAACCACTGGAAGTGGACCACATAAATCACTATGCACAAGCTATAAAGGGGTTGAGGCGTGCCAAGTGGCACATTTTTCAAAACTATCCAAATGATGTTTTCCGAGTACACATCCAAAACAAACATCATCTCTGCAAGATACCATAGGAAGACCTATCACTATATTTTCTTTACATAGATTTTGAAGGGAGCGATAGTTTATGTGACCAAATCACTCATGCCAAAGTTTTCTCACTTCATCACTATGAGCAACAAATACCGAGGCAAGAGTTGATGACCCAAAGTTGTTACACTTATACAACCTTGTAGAATCATCAACAATGCCATTAGTTAAAATCTGTCTAGGATATCTTAGGTCCTTAATTACAACATCATGAGGTGAAAATTCAACAGTTTTACCGTCCCCTAAATGATTTATTTGATATACAGATAGAAGATTGCATGATAAGGTAGGAGCACATAATACATCATTAAATTGGCCATTCTCTAAATGAATAGTTCCAATCCCTAAAACACTAAGAGATCTATTATCATCAACATATATATTTTTGGTGTTACAATCATTTAAAGAAGAAAACATGGCTTTTTTTTCCATGTGAGTAGAAGCTCCAGAATCAATGAGCCACTCATGAGAATGAGAAGAAGAAGATACATTTATTGCATTACCAAACCGAGATGCTTGACAACCACACGAAGAAAGTGTTATTCATGAAGATGATGTTGAATTTGAGGAGTGCTCCAAATGGATGTTATGCTTTTTCATTGTTGTTTCCAAGGCTTACATCTTCTTAAAGCATTTGGATTCTAAGTGGCCATCACGATTACAAAAGTTGCAATGTCTATCAGTCTTCTTCCCTTTTTTTTTAGTTGCCTTATCATTTTGTTGAGTTGATTTTTCATTTTGAGACTAAAATGGCTTAGGACCCTTGTTTGGTTAAGGACTGTTCTTTTTAGGATGTTGCTTCTTAGGATTCTTTGAACTTGGTTGTTGTTGGGCTGCTAAGGCTTTCTTAGAAGAGTTTCCAGTATTAAGAAGACCAAAATGTAAGATTTTTTCTTGTTCTCTTATTAAAGAATCACAAAAGGCATCAAAAGAGGGGGACTTGTAGTTTTGTCCTTGAAAAATAAAGGCTTCTCTAGTAGAATGGAAGGTGGAAAAAAACACAAAGTAGGATGGTCCTAACTTAGTAAGAATGGAATAGATAAGGCTACCATCTTCGTTCTTAACCTTAACACCTTCCAAGAGAAGTCTATGGGTCTTGAACTTGGAAAAAAAATATTCAATGTAAGAAAAATTATTGGGGTCCAATGTAAGCAACTCATTTTCAAGTTGATGGGCTCTAATTTCATTTTTAATTCCAAAAACTTTATTGAGTTGTTTCATTTCTTCGTTATGGGTATCAATTTCTGCAATATGGAATTTAAGGTTAGCAGAAACAAACATCCCTATCAACCCACGTGCTTGATCTTGCCTATTTTCCCATTTGGCTTGCTTATCTTCAACTTGAAGTTTAGACGCTTAGCCCGAGGCTATTCTATAAAGACCTTTATTTCTAAGTAAATCCACCATGTAGGATAGCCATTGGAAGTAGTTGATGGTGTCAAGAATAAATAGGCATGGACTATCCATTTTAGAAGAAACTGAAGCTGTACATGTTGAAACTAAGTGTTTCAATAGAAAAATCTCAAAAAATTAGACCGATTAAAAAAAAGGCTCTTAAAACGACTTCCGAATGAAGAAGTTATGGCTTTTTGAAGAAACGTTGTTGAAGATGTCGATGGACCATGTGAATACTGGGAAGTGAATAATAATGTTATATTTAAAAAAAAAACAAAACAAAACAAAAAAACCTTCCAAAATTAATCTAATTAGCTCACTTTAAAACAAAAACAAAAAAAATTATGTCACCCACTTTTATAAATAAGTGAAAGTCATTTTTACAATGGTACTTCATGAATTATCCACTAAATTGTAACTTAAATAAAAAATAAAGTGACTTTAGAATTACAAGTGACTCACTTTTTATAATGGGCGTGAACACTTTTACATAAAGTAATTTTAAAACATAAGTTACATGTGCTTTTTGAAAAAGTATCTCAACAAAAAGAAAGACATGAACCCAAGACCTCTATTATCATAAAGTAACTTTAGACCAAGCGAGCTAGTTTAAAAGGTCAGTAATTTTTGGAAATGAGGAAGGGTTTTTTTTAACTTTGGAGTGCATGCTTACATGAAAAATCCTTTTTTGCCTACAAAAAAAAAAAAACCCACACAAACCAAACGAACAAGAAAAAGTAATCCAATCCTTACAGCTTAAAGTTAGATTTGGTCATAAACTAAATATTTTCCTCAATGTTTCTGATTTTCCGAGATCACACTAAGGCACGGCAGAAAAAACCATATGCATGAGAAAAAATATTTCGTTCTATTTCTGGTTTTCCCAGATCACACAGAGTGGTAGGGAAAAGAGCATACGAGGAAATGAAAGGTGTAGATCCGGTAATAAAAAAATTATATAGGACTATAAACTGTTGAAAAGTGTGCAACAAGAAATGCTTGTTGAGAATGCAACAAGATGATGGAGCTTAGTGGAAAGGAGTCGCCTTCACTAAGTGGTCCCGCAGGCTATTTTTGGCGCAAGTCTATTTTTAGACTATG
>APFE031163355.1:0-11820 GCA_000404065.3 Pinus taeda | reverse complement strand
ATGGATCCCTCATCACAGAGATCCAGAGGCTAGAATCTTGTATCTTGTAGAGAAGTGATGTTGGTTTTTTGGTGTATATTCATAGTGTTGGGTGATCTAAGCTTTACTTGAGGTGAAGAAGGGATTTCTAGCTGGAGGATGATGCTGGGTCAGAACATATGTTTGTAATCCTCTTGCTACTTTTCATCTTAATAAAGCTATTTAATTTTTCCTCCATATTCTTGTGTACTTGTTTACATAGCATTTATATGGTTAACACACTTCTGGTCCTGTGTTATTTATGAATATAGATCTTTGTTTCTTCGATAGTAGTATGTTGCTGTGTTTCGACAGGTTCCTTTTGAAGCTGGGCAGATGAAGAAGAAGCGGCGAAGCTCTATCAAGAAGGAGAGGAAATCAAGCACAAGACTAAGGTTGGTCTTCTTGGTTCTCCTCTTGTCTATTTTCATAAAAGAAAACAATAGTAGACTTTACTTGTTTGTTTCTAAGATAGCCACCCATCTTAGTGGGAATAGCAGCATCCAAGTGGACACTATTCTCGGTAACATATGTGAAAGAGCAATATCCCTCCTTGATGATAAGGTGTCTTTATCTTCGGTAGATATATGTCGAAAAATAGAATCAGGGACATTTTTGAAAATATGCATAGGATCTCCCCCGATCAGGGTGAGAAGCATGAGGTATCAGGCAATGAACGTAGGCCAGGAAAGTAATAATGACAAGGAAAATAAATCAAGGTTAATGATGGCGAAGGAAAGGACGGATCCAGGCAGAGAAATGATCCCGAGTAAAGGTGGCGTGGGTGTTATGACGTGCGGAGGTGGTGGAATTAAGAGAAGGGCTAATGACTGGGGGTACGAAGGCGCAGACAGGAGGCGAGGAGTGGTGGGAGATCATGCGAAAGGTAGGTGGCAGGCGGATCGAGTTAGGTGCAATGAAGAGCAGGTGCAGAGGAATGATAACGAGGGAGGTAAGAAAACCAAGGTGAGGTAGGGGATCTGGGTCATTGTAGAGAATGCGGTAAGGAATGAAGCAGTAAAGAGACCAGGCAGAAGTTGAGAGGAATAGAGCGAACTGAGAGGGGAGACAGGTTGCAGGGAAGAAAAAATCAAGATGATGACCAGGAGTAAAACGAGAGTAGAGATGGAGGTGGAAATTGGGGAACGCGAATGGTCGGGAAGGAAGGGGAAGGACCTTGTTGAAGAAGAGGAGGTATTTCAATATCAGGACGTCCACACAGACTCAGATGATGATGTTGAAATGTTTGACTACGACCCGGAGAGAATTGAAAAGCAGATTAAGAGAGCCGGGAAGGATGAGAGAGCACCCGATTGCAAGGAGTTGGTAGCAGGGGAGCAGAGAGATAAGGAGAAGGTGGGGCAGGACGCCGAAGGTGAATGGGGAAGCACCTCAGGTGTGAAAGGCAGAGGGTGCAGAGGTGGCCGCAGGGGAAGAGGCAAAACTGGTAGAGGGCGAGGGAGATATGGCAGAGGCAGAGGACGTCCGGGTGGGAGGCAGGAGGAGTCTCCAGCAAGAAAGTATAAAAAGATCCCTGGAGAAAAGAATACAGTATGCTGAGCAAGCATACTGTGAGAACACCAACAAGGATATTAGGAGAATTATCCAGCATTTGGAAGAGGAGGCAACCCAAGCTCAATCTGGTTCTGAAATGGAAGACTGGGAATATTTACTACCCGACCCAGGAAACACGAGAGGGAGAATGACCTTGTATAAACAGGCATTACATGTTTATTGGGTTATGAAGAGGTTGTTACCCAAAGCTGTGGAGCAAGTGGCAGTTGAAATGGCTGAAATATCTCAAGGGATTCCAAACTTGAAAAGGGAGCTGAAGAATATCCAGATAACAATGATGATGCAAGACAAGAAACTTGACGAAATACAACAATTGATGGATAAGAGCAACAAGGGCACAGAAGAAGAGAATGGTAAGAAGAAAGCAGAGGAAAGCAGTTGAAGGCTCGGGTATGAGAGATGCAATTTTGTTGAAAATAATTGATAGTTTATGTTACAGTAGAATGCAAGCTCCAGTGCTTTTTTGTTTTTACTATGAATAGGAGACAATGTAATAGTAAGCATGGATGTATGGCTTATTTAGCATGGACTAGTAGAATTAAAATTTTTGGTTTATGGATGGATGTCAAGAACCTTAGATGGCCAACAGACCCGGTTTCCCTCTGGGCGGGTTGAGGCCACGAGAACTATGTAATGGTTTTAACCCGGATTAATAGAATAGTATGGAACTGCCTCAGCTTACAAAAAAAAAAAAAAATATGCATAGGATCTAATAAATGAGATATTAATAGATCCTTCCAGTAAGGGAGATCATAAAATATGGATTTGCTTTTCATTCCTTCTGGAATTTCAACCATAACTTGTTATAGTTCCTCTATTGAATGATCATAATGGAAAAAATGTTTCCAAGCTTTTGATTCAACATCTCCATACATTTTATGCCAATGGCTAGACCCATAACCTTGGGAGGAGCTTTATTTTCAAATTTTCCATCAAATTGATTCTTTAGATGATTTATAAAATTATTGTCAGGTGGTAGAAAAATCCTATTGTTTGCATAAATAACTTTGAGTAGATCTTTAGAATATCACCCCTCGAATTGCTCTACACATCTTGGACATGCAAAAATCCCTTTTGTTTGTAGCCATATAATTCAATAACTAGCTTACATAAGAAAACAATAATAACGTAATACTTTTTTTTTTGGCATGTAAGCACCCACGAGGGATTTGAACCAGTGACCTATCGCAAGGAGTGCCTTAACAATGCGCCCACTCATCGTCAATCCAAAGCCCCGTGGGAAATAATAATGTAATACTTATATACAACTTGAATTGAAAATAAATTATGGTGTACTACGAATATGCAAATTATTTCATCTCTTAGCAGAACAAACACAAAGTCTTGGGAAATCATGAATTGTCCAACATAGTATGCCATAAAACATGAAGGACCTATTTGATGGAAGACTTGATATGTCATACATTCTTATTCATTTCCATAATAGTTGCATCTCATCAATATAAGGCACAACGTAAACATCCATTTTTTCACTTGATGTTTTCCTAGAAAGATGAGAGTTAGCATAAGATGTTCCTTTGTAATAGTCATCCAAGGGGGAATATTGTATATTATCATTCCAACTGGTAAAACACTATAATTTGAGCTTAGGAAAGAGAAAGGGTACACTCCATCCATTTCAAGTCCTAACCTAATACTGTGAGGTTCATCTTAGAATTTTCTTGGCCATTTTTCCTCTATATGTTTCATTGCTTTGGAGTCTGCATGAATTGGCATGAATCCATATTTACTCTTGTTCTTTGCATGCCAATACATCAATTATGCAAGATATTTACAACGAAATATCCATTGTAGTTTAGGAATAATTGGCATGTGTCATAAAACATTATTTGGAACTGTAGAACCTTGTACATCTATACGATATCTTTTCTCTTTTCATACAGGGCATTCTTCATTATTTTTATATTCATCTATATATAAGATGCAATAATTTTTACATGCACAAATTTTCTTATATTCAATCCCCAATTTGACCAACAATATATGTGCTTCTCTACAAGGTGATGGCAACACATTATCTTCAGGGAATATTTGATCCTTTAGAGCCCTGTAAGTTTTTTTTCTTTTCAGATCCACATGTTAGAAATGTCATTTATAATGTTGTTTATATACCATAATGTAAAATCCAATGAAAATTAAATTAAATTAAGTTAGTAGTTATATTCTAATTGAGGACACAATTTGATAGTACAAAACTAGAAAAATAACTCAAATTACTTCAGCAAGGTAGTGAAGCTCTTGTCTGACCAACCAAATAATGACTTGATTTCAAATAGTATTAATGTGCATGAAAACTTGGATGTTCTACTTGCACTCGATTTGAACACCACTATCTTTGGTGCTTGCTTAATTGATTCATTGGTTTTGATATCATCATAATTATGTTGGTAGTAATTTCCCTCTACATCAACATCATCATTACTATACATAGGATCATCACCCTCATCATTGTTTCCATCCCCAAAGAAATTTTTGAGAATTTCGTTCAATCCTTCTTCATGCATTACATTTCCATCAACATCTCTACTCTGAACAGTGGATGGCATGTCATCAATGTATGCTAATTTCATCGATTCCTCAATTTTTTCACGCGGTAGTGCTCTCTTCAACACTTCTCTTCTTCTCCTAGTATGGTTTAAATGATGAATTGGATTATCTCATTGAATTCTTAATGGTATAGTTGGATCTTGATCATTAGTAGGTGTATCATCAACATCAATTACCTATAATTAAATGCAACCATTATTTAATGTTAGACAACAATTATTGTATAAAACATGGATCCATTTCAAATGTATACACAATAAATTACTCAAAAAAATAATATTAAATATACATATATATAATAAATTAAAAATATTATTTTTTAACACAGTTTTAAAAACAAGCCACATCAATTTCATATTCTTAGATTTTCTACCTTAGGAACATCCAAAGACAACAATTGTCTCAAAGTATTCATCCATGCATGTAGCATCATCATGAACAACCTCTTGTTCATTGTGTTGATTTTCTATTGTATCTAAAGACTCCATTGTCATATCCATTTCCACCCATTTATTTTTGCATGATTTAATTGTATGGCATAGGCCACATCCATATGCAGGTATTTGTATTGGTCTATCAAAATGATTAAACTCCTCATTTGTTCTGATTGCATTGTCAACCTAAAATAATTGATACATGCATTATTTTTTCCAAGTTTAGAGAATAGACTATGTAATGTAATTATATTGTACATTAATTTCTAGCTGGACTTATTTATAACACCCACAAAGTATAACAATTGTATCAAGGTATTCATTCCATGTATTATCATCATGACTAACGTCTATTGTATTTGCATACTCAATTATCATATCTTCTTCCACCCGCTTTCCCATGTGATGTGCTTTAACAGTATGGGATCCATCCTTGTGAAAATATTTTGGTTTTTCTATAGTAAAAGGGTTCAACTTTGTATTTGTTACCTAAAATAATCAATGACATGCATTATTTTTGTCAAGTTTGAATAATAAACTATATAAATTACTAGGTTTAGGAAAACAAGGATGGGAAACTAAATTTCATTTTATTAATATTTCATAAATTAATGTAATATTTAAGTACTTAGATGCCCTAAATCATGTTGTCTGTCTTCATTGGAAATAAACTCATTTTTTTCCATGGCCTCTCCTAGCACCTGCAATACACAACAATGATATATTTTTTTTATTAAAGTCATATATTTGATTGTTATATTCTTATTTCTTTTTGCATTATTTTAATCATTCTATTTTTCATGTTAGTTATTTTCATTTTCAGTTATGGAATTCTTCACCATTGTTCTGACATTCTTATGATAAGGATTGAACCTGAGTTGAAGACTTAACTTTTCATGCATGTCTACGCTTATGATTATTAGGGTCATATCTATTGAACTCTGGATACTAGTTTTTAACATGGATATCAAGTTGTTTATCTAGTTTGAACATATGTTAGGAACATAGTGGTACTAGACTCTCATGAAATTGTTTTGAATCCTATGGGGATTTCAATATTTATCGAACATTAGATATTGCACATATTATAATATCATGTCATACATGTGAAGCATATTTAATATATGTTATATGATCTAAATTACACCTTTGCATTAATATTAATACACAAATCATGTTTTTGTCTTATTGTAAAAAAAACATTATGGCATTTCCCACCTAAGTCAATAATTAATAAAATAATTGTTGCCTAAATCAATAAATCCTAAAATTATGCCTAAGTGATCTAGTCCTCCCAAAGAAACAGGAGTAAATCCTAAATGGTACAACTACGAGCACTACCATGTAAACAACACATGTTCAAACCTTTACAGGGGTAGAGCCTCTATGCACATTGTGCATGAGGGAAGGTGTTTGATATATTATAGTTGGTTTCCCTTCATCACAAAAGTGGATTAGGTTATGAGTGGATTGGCAAAGCAACCCTCATTTGTTCCTTTGAGTTTTCAGGAAATCTCAAGTGTAACTAGTGCTAGTAAATGGTTTCAAAGATGTTTTCTAAGCTTTTTTAACAAGGTCACCAGGTCCCAATGCAACAAAGGTACTTTGGATTTGTTGAAAAGTAAAACCCCCACATAGCACCGAATGGATCATTAATGACTACCTAGAGAACTAGACCAAATTAATCGTGGAATTAAAAACTACAATTGAAAAAAAAAACAACATACACTTGGTAATTCACACTAGAATTCATCCTCTCACAATCAAGAGTTGATGAATAACATGTTAATTCGTTGTTGAAGCGCATGAAAGATAATAAGCATGTTTATCCATATACAAGTGCATGAACTTGCTTAATGCGTAGTTATTAATTGGAGATGATGACTATATATGTATGTATTATATATTTATATTTATATAATATATATATATATATATATATATTATATATATATGAGTGATTATTTGTAATTTCAAGAAATAAACTACACAACCAATGAATACATTATTTTTTTTTGGGTTGGCCCCAACTATGCTGGAACCTATGGCCCTCACTCCCATATTCAATATGATGACCATATATCATTCGCTCCTGGAAAACCCAGATTTAGAATAGGAAAAAAGGTAGAAGGAGGGGACAGCTAGAAAAAGACACTGTGGGAATGAAAAAGGGCCAACAATATTAGATCAACAGTTTGAAGGGTATCGGTGGTAGAAGAGAAGGAAAGTGCATGGTTTGGGGAGGCAATGGGATAAATTTGTGTGGCTTAGAAAGATGCAACACAAAGGTGAGTTGACCCATCCGAACTTACCGTCACTAGCTTTGACATTATTTTCACTACTTATACAAATTATGTGAACAACTAATGGAATCCTCTAAAGATTCTGTGCGTAGAGTGATTCTTTAGTATTTTGAATGAATGGATTATTATAAGACCTAGTTTGTTATTGGTAGGTTAGCATTATTTTTTCCTAGGGCAGAGGAATTACAGACATTCTGTTAGCTAGCCACTTACAGCAAAACAAATTTATGATTATCTAAGACAATTATCATATCCCTTAACATTGGAAAATACCTTAGAACCTTTTGTTTCCCATTAGACATAGATGTCAGTTGGCTATCTACGGTTCTTAACTGAACTGAGGGTGGAGGATCATACTCTGGAACCCCTCAACATGTAACAGTTGAAGGCCTTGAGTGGAGGCCTGCTTTATTTTCTCTTACTAAATAATCAATTTTGGTTTCATGTAACAGTTGAAGGCCTTGAGTGGAGGCCTGCTTTATTTTCTCTTACTAAATAATCAATTTTGGTTTCCTTTGGATTCCCAGCATAGGGTAGAGGTACTAAAGCTGAAATTTTTTAGGTGGAGAATTTCTCTGGAAACCCTGAAAGGTGGAGAAAATATCTGGAACTATTGAATCAGAAGAGGGTGTATATTTTTTTATCTTTGGAATCCCTTCAAGGGCTGATGGGTGGAGGATGATTTCCTTTAGAATCCTGATATAAGCATACATATATAGGCGGGGTGGGGGTGGAAAAGGCCTCTAGAATGCCTAGCCAAGTCCTACGTTAAGGGGTGATAGATGCTCTGCTCGCAGATTGTCAATGGTTGGGAGAAGAACTAAGGACCTTATGCCAATGCCAATTTGGATTACTTAGACTTAGAAACATAAAAACATAGTTAATTATGGAGGTTTTGCATGTAAGTATTTCATCGACTAAAGGATTCTGAAACTATACATTTATGCACTAGAAACCATTTGTACATTTTCATGATGGATAAAAAAAAAAAAATCATGGTTTGGACGTGTTGGGGTATTTCCATGGAAGTAGCTTCATTGACCTAGATCTTCCCTACATGTAATTTAATAACATGTATTTTCTATAGTGACGGGAATTGTATGTACACAGTAAAATGAAAAGAGAATTACACTGAATTAGCTACCATGATTTCATATCATGCCATTCATGTTGTAAAGTTATCTACCAATATTTTGTAACTGGAACTGCGTGCAATTTTTGTGGTTACAAATTTCATTGTTATAATGTATTGTTATGATTGTCTACGTCCTAGCACATGTTGTTCCACTTTAACATTCTAAAAAGATAATATGAGTTTTTTTATTACCAAATACTACTACAAACTTATGGAGTGAAACCTAATATGTTGTATTGCATAACCATGATTTAGGCATAGAGATAAATATGCTAGTGCATCTTAACCCTAGGCAGGACAAAGGTTTACTTGTACATGGGTATGATGTCATGAATGTTGTTACTAAAATGTTGTTATTAGCTTTGAAATATCTCAATACAGGGCCTGATGTGACAGTAACTAAAATGTGCAACCCTATTCCATTATTAGGCAAGATGTAATGATATAATGACCTGTATTGTTGATATGAAACTTTGTTGAGCCAATTAAATAAGTTGGCATCCATTATATGTGCTTTTGTAGCATGCACTAGTAATCCTGTAATATACTTAGTGAATGAAGAGTCGAACGTTGTATCATTCTACTACACCATTTACTTAGACTAACAATGTTTGATAAGGTATTTGGAAGGTGACAAAGCCTCATGGACCTGTTAATGCCTTTTCTTTCACATTTATTTCATGTTGAGAACCTTATGATGGGATACCATTTCCTTGGTATGTTTAGAAATGAATTTTTGAGTCTACCCTACTTTATTTTAATGACAGGCCTAAGTTAATGTCCTTACAATTTGGACATTTTTCTTAGCCGTTTTTGTACTGGGAAGTTTGAGAACTAGTTGTTGACACTCTCTTGGCTACTCTTGACTGACTGGTTGAAACCTCGTTCAATTAAAACTAATTGTCTTTTATTTCCTAATCATAAGATACCTTGTAATTGCATCATGGGAATGGATAAACTTGAAATCTGTCTGCAAAACATGAAATTTGTGACTTCGTTCCAGTTAAAAGGAAAGAAAACTAGTCTAGCATTATAAGCTCAAACAAGACCTTTGAGGATGTGACACATACATTCTATAAATTTTTGGAATATATCAGTTATTCAACAATCATTATAGCAACCATTAAATCCTATGAAGTTCAAGTCTGGTTACGTTGATGTCGTATATAAAATTCATAAGAACGAGACCCAATGGTGACCAAAAGAGTGTACAGACATATCCTGATGCTTAATTAGCCATAATATGTTAGTATAAGATTTTTTGATGTAAATAAGCAATGAGGTATAATATATACATTATTATCTACGCCTATTACATAATAAGGTAATGAATGATTATGTTCAGTAATAAATCTATGATTCACGTATCTGTGGATTTGCATACAATTGATGTTTACTTACTGTTACGCAAGATCAAATTAATTATGTTGTGCTCATAAAAATAATTGAATCGTTATACGATATGGTTGATATTAACGCATGATTAGGCACATTAACAAAGCAATGCCTATTGTAGACTATAAGAATATCTACTTATTTTCTTACAAACCAGAGATGCAGACAGTTTCCCAATCCGTAGGCTTTATGACTTGTTGCTTCATTATTTGTATGAAGTAATGCAACTGATAGTAATTGCATTAAGACCTAAATTTTTTAGGGAATCCCAGTCTTATGAAATTTCAATTTGTAATACCTGGAAATGTTAATACTTTCCATTCAGCTTGTTTGGATCTATTCTTCAAGAATGAAGTCCTCTACATAGGAATACAGTTCTGGAATAGAAATATAATGCGCAACGCAACCTTCCCCTGTCAACATGGTTAGTCGATATTCAGTATGAGAAAAGAAGACACATTTTTTGCATTGCAGTAGCTTGCTAATCTCGGTTTCCCCAAGCCTAGGCTCTTAGAATGCTACAGCCTTAAATTTGTTTCTGAGGATGTGATACAAATTTCTGGTTATGTTATAAGTGGCATGTGACTGTCATTTAGAGGCCTTACAACATTATATTTTTTTAGAGGTTCACTAAAACTTGAATCTTTATCTAGGACAGTAAGTGTATATGACCGTTCTTGCTGCTTCTTTTGGAGTTTGAGTAATCGATGAATTTGATTAATAATGAATTACATATGCCATGTTTGTTAATTATATTGTTTTGTATACCATCAGCAGAGAACACTTCCGACTAGGCTTCCGTAATAAGCTCGCCAACAATAGTTGCTCCTTTTGTCAATCAATTGACAAATCTATCTAACAATGCATTGACCAATTTAAGTAGAAGCATGTTAACCCTGAACTCATATATCCAAATGTAATGTTGAAGATAAATTGTATCGACGGTCTCTTGTCCCCTAGACAATGCAAAAAGGACCTTTCATATATCAATGTGTCCAGAAATAACTTTCAAGATTCTTAATTCATCTTGGATGTACAAGTCGAGGAATTAAATTGGAATGCTGCATGTATTACCTCCTCTGGCATTCACCAAATATTCATTGAAGATTAACTATGTTCTAGTGGATTATAGATTTTTGGTTGGCATGTATAGATAAATACAAATAAGGGTTAGAATTCAGTTATGATTTTGGTTTTTCGAGTAGATTAGTTTGATTGCATATAAGAAGATTGCATATAAGAAAAACATTGTTGGCAAGAAATGAAGCTTGTGTGCACTCGCTGCGTTTTCTATCGTGTCCCATGTGTAACACCTTGGTATTCCAGACTATTGCTAGAGTTGTGAGAGATTACATATTACAAAGTGCCAGCCAAATTTAGGGTTTATTAATACCACCTTAGGGTTAGTGTTTCCTATGACATGCCTCTCCATGGTTTTTTGCTTGTCAGAAAATGGTTGAGTTAAATTTGTTTGGTTGTCCATTAAGACAGATTGAAGGTTAAGGGTAATAACTTCATGTGGTTTTCAGTATGATATTAACCAATTTACATATGGAGATATATCTATATGTGCAAAAAGCATGCTGATAAGCCCTTCACTGATGCAAGAACATGATTCTTACTGGACTCCTTATTAGGAAATTTACTAGCATAGTGTTCTGACATAGGTGGAAACAATGGTGCAATAATAAACCCACAAATGGATCAATATGACCCAACAATCACCCTGTCGAACAACCTTTTCTTTATACTCTTCCTTTTCCTTTCAGCATCGGAATGCCTTTAAAAAATGCCCAAAAACCCCAAATCACCCCGCAAATCACCCTTTTAACTATATTCAACTGGTTTCCCTTTTAACCACAATATATTGAAAACCACACAAAAACATTGATATTTACAATTTTTTGATTGGCGCGCTTATCGTGTGCGAAATTCAACGCACCGAGCTTTGGTGACCATTGATCTGGAGCTATGAGATCTAACGGTCTAGATCAAAACGCCTTATCGGCAATCGGCAATAGCAAGGTCCTTATTGATCCGGATTTAAACAGGAACGCAATAAAATACAGAGATAACCATATACACAAAGATGCAGTGGAAATAATGTTTCATTTCATTAATGGAAAATACCGAAATATGCTTACAACCAGAAATGGAAATAAACCAGCGAGGGCGATGGTAGCTTCTCTGAGAAGAGATGTGTGGCTACATGCCTCTGAACTGTGTTACAATGAGGCTCGAAGGCCTATTTATTGTTGAGAAACAATGGAAACCCTTCACATTCCAAAACCTAACCCTGGAAGATGAAACGCCAAATTGTGGGCCCCGTTTTTGGGTAAGTTGGTACATCAACTTCCCGGGGTCGCGAATTGGTCGCCTTATCTCCGTTTGA
>APFE031163347.1:0-10757 GCA_000404065.3 Pinus taeda | reverse complement strand
AACAATGTGAAAATTAATATAGGAAATCAAAATATCTTTAAGCATGAAGATAGAGACAGATGGAAAACTGCATCATGTTGTCCCTTTTATTGTAATAATGCTGGCTATTTGCAGTTCAAATTTGAGCTCTTTATGCTAGCTAATATTTGTACGCTGGAATCACCTTTGTCTTTACTTTTTTACTAATACTCTTTGACCATATTTATCTGTCCTTTCACCTGCCTTCAGATTTACTGTGGTAACTTATAGTAAATCTGCCATTTTTTCCCACCATTCATCTTTAGGTAATTTTACCTTGAGCATCCTTCTATATGTCTTGTTTGCCTCACTGTATTTGGCAAAATTTGGCTTGGTGACAAATAGATGTTTCACCTCATGCTCCAAGAAAAACAGATTTTCTAAAGTATCATACAATACTTTCCCTGTTGGCAATGCTTTGATTCCTGAAGTGCTTGCCTGTTCCTTGGACAATTTCCTTAATCTGTCAACATAGTCCAATTGGGTCATAAGTTTGTCATTGATGACCATGGGACTTGGAAGGCATTTATCCCTCAAAACTTGAAACTTTTCCATGAATCTATCAATGCCAACTTGCATGTTATGGCATTTTTCCTCTAGGTTAAGCATAAGGTTTCTTTTAGAAATAACCTTTTTGACTTCAATGATGGCTTCAGTTTTTTCCTCCACACCAAGCTCATTTAGTTCATGCCTGTTCTTGCTAGTCAAGAATTGGATGAGTCGATTAACATCCTCAGACTGGTCTCCTAGGTCTTCCTTTACCTTTTGTATTGTTTTGGTGGCCACTTTCACCAATTTTGTTTGCTTGAGTATTACTTGAATTGATGGCAAAATATCATTGACAAAGTCAATGATATTGGCCCAAAGCATCTCCTTAGTCTGTCCTAGTGGCCTTTGCAATGTTAGATCCTTCTCTGGGACCTTAATCTTCTCACCCATCCTTAGGGCTTTCTGTGATTCTTCTTTTTGTTGTATTTGGGCAAGCTTCCAGTCAGTTTCTAAGCTTGCCACTTTCTCCTTAAGCTTTTTTAGCTCTATTGCCTAGATGGACATTTCCTCCATGGTTTTCACTAACTCTACTATCTTCTCTGTTGAAGTACCTACTGTTGTAAATTCTGTTGTGACTCGAAGTGTTGTAGTAGGTGGAGTCATTGGTGCTAAAGAGGCTACCAATGTTGAAGGGACTGCAATTGTTACTGTGGGAATGGCAACTGTGGAGGTAGTTGCCAATTCACTCTGTTTGGACTGAATCAATGTGTCCAATTCTTTCTCTGTTTCTTTCAACTGGTCATTTAGCTTGAGGACCAATTCCATAAGCTCTTCTTTTCCTTTTTGTGTTTCCAGGACTTTTGTTGTTTGTGGATGATGCAATGGTGGAATTTTGAGTTGCTTCTTCAAAGCAACTATGTCATCATTCTTCTTCTTGATTAGTTTTTCAGTGGCCTTCACATCTTTGGGATCATGTCCCAACTCAATGATTAAGTCCTCTAAGGACTTGATTCTGGTGTCTTTTACCTATGAAGAGGCCTTCTCCAATTAGAACTGAGCTAATATATTATTCAGGGAGTTTTGCAATTGGTGGGCTGCAATGGATTTCCCTGTCCAGGTGGAGTAAATTATCTCCCCTGTCTGTTTGTGCAACTCAATCTGGTCAATAGGATGTATGTCCTTTGCCAGCACTTCAAAATCTATCTTCTGGAAGTCAGCTGCTAATCTTGGTTATTGTGTGGTAGGATTCATGAATGTCATTTGCATTTTGCCTTCTTTCACATCATAGGCTAACATTAGCCTTGTTTGTTTGGTAGGTTCCATCTTGAGGTACTGTGCATAAGTTTGGGCCTTTAGCCTCTCATTCCTGGCTTTGATGTCCTTGTACCTTTCTCTAATGTCTTGATCTTTGTCTGTTGGCATCCTAAATGAGGACATTTCAACACTCTATTGCCTCTCTAACATCTAAGTATGAGATGTGGAAGGCTCTGGTGTGCCCCCGGAAGGAGTAGCAGACCTACTTCTTTCTTTCTCTGTGCTGGTTGCCCCCACTGTTTCTTTTGTGAATTCTTGTTCCGAAACAAGATTTAACCTCGGCCTTTGACTAGGCTAGTTTCTGCATATGTTTGTATGGTTGTTTTGCCTAATGTAGTGGCCTCCTCCCTATTTCTTTTGAGGCTTCTTTCCTCATTTAGAGGAGTTTGCAAGTTAGGGGGAGTACTCATGGACTGTTGTGTACCTATTTGACCTAATTCCTCTGATAGATCTGGCTGCTCTGATTCTTCTTGTACCTGGGATTCTTCTTCTGTGTGTTGTTCACTGTGGGCTTGTGATTCTCCTTGTGCTTGAGATTCTCTTGGCACCTGCAGGAAGGAACCTTCATCAAGCCTTTTCTCTAGATCAATTAGTGCATTTTCAACAGCAACTTCAGCGCTATCTCTGTCCACAAGAGTATGCTCCACCCATTCCCACTGATTTGCATATTTCTCTATTTCAGGGATTCGATGGTGAATGTAGGGAGTCATCTTATTTTTTTGTCTTCTGTTGCAGATGAAGTCATAGGGGTCATATCTCCACATGAAGCTTTATTTTAGTTTGAGTCTCTGAAAGATTTCTTCTGCTTCTCTTCCAGTTTCTTTGCTATTGCATACAAAGGGGCCTAGTTGATCTTTGATTTTGAGTTAGGCCTTCCTTTTGGCTTTAACAAAATGTACCTCATCTGAGTTGATTATCTACCTGTAGTACTCCAGAGCAAATAACCTCATTGGGAGGTATTTGGGAAGTTTATATGGGGCTAACTCATAGCCATAGATCCTAATTTCTGTGTGATTTTGGTACAAGTACCAATCTCCCACTTTGTGTTGTTTTGATAGCTGAAGGATCCTCCTGATATTTGAACTAATTCTTGGAGGAGGACTTCCTAGCAGCAGGGTCACTACTGGATGTACAAAAATATCAATAAAATATGTGTATGGGTATGGGGAATCATGCTTATGTATCAAAGGAGTCCAAAAAATTACTAACCTAGGATGACCTTGTTGTGGCCACAAC
The DNA here is from genome assembly GCA_000404065.3 of Pinus taeda. Lineage (NCBI taxonomy): Eukaryota > Viridiplantae > Streptophyta > Pinopsida > Pinales > Pinaceae > Pinus > Pinus taeda. The sequence goes on along the minus strand of APFE031163347.1, from coordinate 7,700 downwards.
CACCACCTTATTAAAACCTACTCTGCTGGCAAATTTGAATGGGTCCCCTAGAAGTTTGATGTTTCGTTTCTCCAAATGATAACTCTCCGAGTGATCTGTTTTTATCCCAGGGATTTTAACTCACTGCCGAGTCAGATCTTCAATTCATAATGGTTAAGACCGCCTCTGAATAAATCTCCAAGATATGATTAATTTATAACCCAGTCTAGCCCTTCATTCATATCTTCCATCGGGATTTTTTCAATCCTCATAAACCTTCATGGTGCTCTATGCCCACACATATAACCGACCCCACTCTTTACTATGGCCGTATGTGAACTCAACCTAAGAAACCTTCTATCGCGCCTTTATTTCTATTATAACACTTTGTAATGGAAATACTTTGCAAGGACATTTAACTTACCCTTTTCTCACTTCCTCGGTCTTTACACATCTCTCTATGCATGCCTTCATCGCTTATTGTAATCGCTCAATCCATGCCTCCATCGCATATCACTTTTCGCATTGGCAAAGGCTAAAGGTCCATCTCCCATGAATAACTGCGATGCGATCAAGTCTTCGACCGCATCACATCTCGCAATCGGTGCTCTCAACCAGTATATAGGCCCAAGCTTCAAACATTTCGCGATATGGCGGACCCGTCGGGATCATTAACCACAACATATATATTTTCGGGTCCGACCTATCACATATCGCAGTCGGCGGAACCCAAGGTTTGTACATAAGGCGCTCTACGACATTGGCGAACTCGCCGATATTATTAAGCATAACACATATGACTTCGAGTCCACTCCCCAATCGTAAATCGCAATCTGCGGAGCCCAAGGCCTATACATAAAGCCCGATGTGATATGGCAGACCCACCAGCATTATTAACCGCAACGCATATATATTTCAGGTCTGGCCTATCGCAAATCGCAATCAACGGAGCCCAAGGATTATGAATAAGGCGCGATGTGATGTGGCGGACTCGACGATAACTATAGACCTAGTGCATAGTATTTGAAGTCCAGCCTTATGGTTCGATTGCTAGTTTTCCCATGTATTCCCATGTGTCGCGATATAATGTTGTGGTTTGGGTTTTTTTTTAAGGAAAATCTGATAAAATGAATGGTCCAGGTTCAACAGCTTAGTAATTACGGTTTCTCTGCATTGTGAGATTAAATAGAAATTGTGGCTGAATGCAAGGTTTGTTTGTGGGCATGTTTGTCATATTTCTCATAATCATAGCTAATATGAACTATTTCTGCAGGCGAGGACCAAGTGAAGAAAGGCGAGTTTGAGTGGACCCTGTAACGGATAAATGCGATTTATGTCAAGATGACACCTCTGCACCACCGATGTCGATACTGCAAAAGGACATACTCTACAAGAAAGGGATACGAACCGCCATATTGCATAATGGAGGCACGCTTTATGTCAAGAAGAAGCACTCATGACAGCGCTGATCCATCAAGATATTGTTACCTCCAAACACACCTTCAATGATGCTAGATGTGGGATGATGAGCGCAGTGTCTTCAGTTTCCTTCAGGAAATAATAGGGAATAACGTCCGCTCAATACAAGTGCGGAGAGATGACATGCGGTCATTCTCTTTTAATCAACATCCATTCATTCCCCCCAGGAAATAGAACACCCCAACAAATGTGACCTCGGCGTGTCAGTGGTTTCACTGACCGTTCTACGTGTGTATATTTTGATTTGTATATTGAAAAGGCAAGGAAGGTGGAAAGTTGGGGGGAGACGGAGGGTCAGTCTAGTTCTGCATAAATATTACCTCCAGAGATGGGAGGAGGACTTTTTTTTTGGCAAAACAACTTTTGATTTATTATGCTAATAAAGAAGATTGTTTGGGTCAAGAAGGAGCCTTTTCAGATTTATTTTCCTCTTCGATCATGTGTTTAGAATCAGGGGGTTGTTGCTGGAATAAATATAAATGTGTTTTGTTTTGTGCATATTGATAACAATACAACTTATGACTAGTCTTGGTTATTTGAATGTAATTCTTTATCATGGTTAACTCATGAGCGGTCCCCGATTCGAAACTATATTAAACATTAGTTGCAAGTTTATTTGTAGGAACATGAATGTGCATCCTTGTATGAACAATTAGATTGCAATTAAGCTTTAATACAGCCTTGTTCATCTATGAACTCAGTGTTTGATTCATTTGGACTTGGAATATGTATATGATGTTTAATCTCTTTTATTATGCTCCTATAGGATAGATTAGAATAGTTAGGACTAGCATAAGTAGTCAGAATAGGTATTGATAGGACTTAATACATATAGGTTAGCTGTTTCTTTTGTTGATTTAATGGAAGTCTTCCTCTGGGGAGCAATCTTTCAACACATATAACAGTTTACGGGGTCCTTTAAAACCCGTTCGGAACTAGCCATTCCAAACGAAAGCAGATCTAATTGGGGCCTGCGATCGGGTTAGTTCCCCTTGTTGGCATAGCAAAAATTTGCAGTGTCAACAAGTACACAAGAATGAAAATTCATTAAATAGTGCCAAATATTATTACAAAATATCCAGTCCTGGAGTAGCTCAGACCCATAATCACATTGCTTGTAATACTGCTAAGCAATGAGAACATAGCCCAAAACCCTTTGTTTTCTCTATAATCGGCCTTTCTGTACATAACAGTATCGTTATTGCACAAATCGAACAACTACAGAGAATCCCCCTTGAGTGGATCGCGACCTCCCCCATCTCCTTAAAGAGAAGGGTATTTATACAAGATTTCCCAAGTTCTAGTCCCCTCGTATCTCTCAATAAACAGAATGTTAATGAATCTGGAGTTTTTTTCTCCTTTTGGATCGCAGGACGAATTTGGAAATCGTTGCAACAAAGTGTTGTTCTTTAGTCGAACCAATTGACTCCATTGCTGGCCGAAGGATCCATTAGCTGTTATTGGTCAAGGCCTGTTATGGATTTTTTTACAACAGGCAAGTTAATTTCGAACTATATTTGCCACATAGCAGGGGGCCTTTAGAAGCATGGACCGAGCACGACATTATGTCCTGTTACACAAATCACAGAGAAGATCAAAGCTTTATCATTAAACTTAACTAAAACAACGTTGAAAGCAAAATACGTAACGTAAAACCCGAAAACCATTTAACTAGAGGTTTTAATAAATATAGCAACGACCCTTTATGCAAATTACAAGTGGAAAATATTAACAGGTATCAGGGAAATGTATATCGAAACTTTTAAAATGAGACAAAACGAAATAGTTGCGATATTGGGCGGCTCCGATATGGAGTAGATGCAATATTGTATTCAACTCCCTTTAATAACTTTATCAAGTCCATTATATCAGAGGTCTTGTACCATAGATTTGATATCGAGGGTTTTACAATTGTTACCATTTAAAAATTCTGATATATAGGCAGACACGATATTCTAATTAGACCGTCGTTAATATGCATATCGAGTCCGACATATCGCAGCCTGGAAGATATCAGAATTCGGAGATCAGAGGGATATGATTATTGGATATCACAGATCAGAGGGATTGACATATTAGAACATACGACATATGTGATATTAGAACTTGTGGCAAGCGCATATATCAAAAGATCGCAACTTAGATGGTATCGGAACATCAGATTTCTGTCATATCGGAACTTTTAAGAGGTGACACACAACAAAAACTATGATATGAAGGATTCTCCGATATAAGGGAGTAGAGGAGAATTACGTGGTATGTGGGTCCAATAGATATCAGAAAGTTGGTTTCTCGAAAGTTTCATAATGTGGCTCATAACAAAAACTCCGATATGGGTATTTCTCTGATAGTGTTTTATTATACACATTGTGTGTTATTAGCGTTAGCCTTCACTTTATATTCATTGAACTTTGGTTATAAAGGTTTTCAAAAGAATACTCCGATAGCCTAAAGTTCCGTTATTTGTTTATTAAAGAGTCATTGCCACGTGTTGTAACACGACCTTGGTCTTGGGGGCTATCTTATTCATTAATCTAAGATGTTTAAAACAAAAACTTATTTACAAAGCTTATTAACAAACAAACTTCATCAAACTTAGGCAAACCATAAAAATAAAACAATTGTAAATAAAAAGCAAATTAGACTTGAAATGAAGCAATCACATTCAAAGCCTACATACAGTGCAAAAAAGGGTCCCCATGTCTATTATGATATAATAAAATGGGGGTGTTATGTTTTCACTACAACAGTGGCGACACGCTAGGGAGAAGCAGTTATCTCTTTCGTAAAGATACATAACCTAGTTTAAAAATGAAGGAATCATAATTAGATAATTTGAAATGCTCAAATTCAGATATCCTAACTATTTTTTCCCTATTATATGTTGTCAAATAAATAGATATACCATTATCATTCATGAACTTGTAAAAATTTACCCCATGAATTCAATGTTTCAGTAAATTTATATGGACAACAGTCAACTTAGTTGGGCATCAGTTTTCGAGTAAAAATCTAATCAAGAAAACATAGTATTAATTTAACCTCAATACCATAAGCATGGCCACTACTGCCAGCAAACGTCTATAGCCTCGACAGGGATGCCTTTTAATCCTTTTAGGTGCAGTGTCCCATCTATTGGGAATAAAATGCATAGTTGTGAAAGATCATCTTAAACTTATTTGAATGCCAACTGAAGATCGTTGTCTTGCCTTAGTAACCAGTTAACCACAATGCCATTCATGAGATCTAACATCGTGAACAAGCTGACTCGTGATGAGACCTCTTGTCTCTCAACCTTGGGGTTGAAAGATATTACCTTGGCTTGGTGAACAATACTAGTAATGTCACAATGTTAGAAATTATGATCATGGTAGGTTGGCTCGTGATGAGAGCTCCTATCCTTCAATTCACCATTTTTGTTTTTATGTTTAACTATGGTTACTGTTAATTTCATAGATATTACTTAATAGATGGGGTGGCATCCTACTCCTTAAGAGCTAGGGATGGCGTAAAAAGCTTTAAGCTGACTACTATTCACTTCACTAAACTTGTTCGCCAAAAGAACTCATGATCTTAAGTAACTGTTGTTAAATGTGTTTTACTTTCTTTAAATATAGGGGTTAAAGATAGTTCATTAACAAATAACGGAAATATTGAAACTCGGAGAACAAAAAACCAGGGACTCTACATGGTTAGGAAAGTTGAAAAAGAACATAAACAAAATTATCTTCATTGAAGTGCTCCTTGGAGATTAGGTCCCGCCAATATAAAATTAGAGCATAAAAATGACTCGCCCAATGATTATGCCAAGCTGAAAGAGAAAACATTATTCCATTTTATTATGAAATGAAATGAAAAGACAATCCAGCTAAGCCTAAAATGCTTACCAAATCAGAAAGAAGACAATCAAGAAAATGAACCTTGAGATACATCTTACAAGATAAATAGATGATTAATATAAAAATGAGATTATGTTGTGTTTTTTTTTTTTTAATTAAACTATTTCTATTGAGTAAAATATAATACAATCATGAGAAACAGGAAACCGACAGACCGGAAATGATAAAGCTATCAACCTCGGTCCCCGAGAGGAGTGAACCAATCATGGGATTACAACAAATATCTTGAGAGCCAAACTAACTTTTACCCTACAGGAGCGGTAACCTCAGCACGATGTTTTTTCCCTTTCTTTTTATTGACTTTTGTCCAACCATCCTGGGGAGAATGAGCTAGAACAACTTGTAGACTGGAATTCTCCATCAGGGGGATCTCCTTTTCTGATTCAGAAGAGGAGGTCTCATGGATACGTTTCTGGGAGATTGCTGTGACAGTATTGTGCACATGAGTATCTATGGGCGGATCTGTCATTTGAGGCGCCTGAGCCTGTTCTGAGTCGCTCTCCTCATCTTCCGAGCTTGAGGAGTCAGAGCTTACTGCTGGCGGCGGCGAACAAGGGGACCAACGCTTGGGCTTGGTTTTTGCAAAGTTGCCCTTTTTCGATTTTGCAGGCAGCGATGGGTAGGAATTCTGCAAGTGCCCTGTTAGGTGACAGTGGCGGCAACAGAAGGCAGTGTTTTCATAATCCAGGCTCTGGGTCCATACAAAGTCATTTATCTTGAGATTGATTTGCTCTGGCAGTCCCTTGCTTAGATCAAGCTCTACACATATTCTGGCATATGTGTAGAGGCCTTGTTGTTCCCGCTTGTAATCTCCCATTAAAAAACTGCCCAAGGTGTTGCCTATTCTTCTATAGACGACTGTATGCCACAGGTAAGGTGGGAGGTTTGGAAGTCTGATCCATACAGGGGCTTTTGTGATAACTGCAGAAGCTGGGTCAAAATCTGAGAACCATGGAGTTAAGAAGAGTCCTGCTGAACCCATGAACCAAGGACCTTCTTCTAAGGCCTTTTCATAGTGCTTAGGATTGTCGAACAGAACTATAAAATATCCTTTTGAGCAGAAGCAGACCTTGCAATGGTGAGTCCAGTTGTTATGGATCCAGTCATAAAGGTCCTTGGAGCGGGCCAAAGCCCATTAAATCTGCAAATGATGGCCCTTTCAGCATATTTTTGAATGTCAGCTTCAACGTCAGGGTGGGAGATCTCAACAAAGGGAACCTCTTCTAACCTGTCAACCAGAAAAGGCTTGGGTTTGGGAGATTCAGGGGAGATGGGTATCTTAGAGTTAACTGCAGCTTTGGGTATCCCCGAGTTAGCTGCAGCTTTGTAGGAGAAGGGAGGAGCAAAAGAAGATTGACCTGTAGCGCCTCCTCTCAAACGAAGGGAAAATACTAAAGAGCTGTTATTTTTTATGCTGTAAGAAGAGAGAGGAAGAAGATCATTGAGTTGTTTACCTTGAAATACAAGTCTCTGAAAGCCAGAGGGGATCCCGAACTGGCGTTCCAGATTTACTTTGAGATTCTGCACCAAATCTGAGGGGAATACCCATTGCAGAGTGGTCTTGTCTGAGATCTGCATGATTTGTACTTGAAAGGGGGCAGAGGAATTTTCAGAAACTTTCTGAGGCAACACCGGGCTGAAGGCTTTTAGGTTTCCTATCCCTTGACGCCCTTGAGGCAGAAGGGGAGGATAAAGCCTCTGCCAAAGGTTGCCTTCGTTCCAGCCCAGATCCGCTGCACAGGATAGGGCTTCAGATCTGTAGAGTCGTTGCTGATCAGATGCGATGGATCCACCAGTACCGTTGCCCCTTTTGAGATCACCGTCCTGGCCCTTGATCCCTGGGATTCCGCAGCAGGACAACGCACCCTTGGAGAGCGGCGGTTTGCCTGAGCGGCCAAGGCTATTCACGTCAGCATACAACGCGCCGGGGTTCCCAACCTTCAACAGCTTCACATCCGCACAGGGCTCTCTCCCGAATTCTTTTTCATCCTCAGTGATTTTCCCTTGGAAGCCTATACGAACAGCAAAGGAAGGTCGACATGGGGGCAGGAGTTTGACTGGCCGCAAATCCTTCTTGCAAAGTCGAGCAGCCCTCCCCTGTTTGGCAAATCCTTCTGCGGCGGTAAGGACAATGGCAAGAGAGAGTGAAAGATCTGAAGATAGTTTTGCAGCTTCGTTCCCTTTCGGCGCCGAGCATTTGCGGCTCAGAAATCTGGATTCCTGGCTGGCGGCGGCAACATCCCTGCACTCTGAAACCCTAGCCATCTTCGTCAATGTTGAGTTGTCTTGTTCATTATTAAGCTAAAGGATGTTCTTGTGATATGTAAGCTTCAAATAAAACTT